>BCKE01000019.1:0-220991 GCA_001600495.1 Pilasporangium apinafurcum | reverse complement strand
TCCACAACAAGATTCAAACAAGCCCACACTCTTTCTCTTTTCTTACAAGTCATCATGAAGGTTCTCGCTCTTGCTCTCACCGCTACTTTTGCCGTTGTCCGTGCTGCTGTTTGCGACACAACCACTCTCGCCTCAGTGCTCGCGGATCCCAATCTCGGCCAATGCGGTACAGACTCGGGATATGACTTTACGTCAGGTATGCACCCAACAAAAATGGAAGCCGAAGCCATGTGCTCGTCTACTGCGTGTCAGTCGGTGCTCACGACGGTCTTGGCATTGAATCCAACGGAATGTACCATCCCTGTTGGCGGCCGTATCAGTCTGCTAGAGGATCTGTTCTACTATGTTGCCAATATTTGCGGTATCGACACCACCGCCAGTACTTCGACAGCCCCTTCGACAGCCCCTTCCGCAACCCCTTCGGCAACCCCTTTGGCGAGCACCAGCGATTTGTCTAGTGGCATCGGCGGTGGATCCATCAGCATTGCGTTCATCATTGTTGATGTAATCTTTCTTATCCTTGTAATTGCCCTTATATCCTTGCGCTACCGTGATCAGCGATATAGAAACAATTTCACAAGTAACACCGACACTATTGAGACATCCGCTTCGTATGCCAGCCATACAGCGCAAAGCCCATCCAGTTCTACCAATTCTAAAGCTAATAAACAGGAGCACGACAATACTGGATCACTTTGGAATGATCCGGAATTGCTTGCGCTTCAAATGAGTGCAGAGCACATTCAGGATATTATGAAGATCGGTAATGGTGCGTATGGTGTCGTATGGCTCGTCAAGTATCGGAATACGCAATTACTAGCGTCTAAGCGGATCCAAAAAGATCGCGTTACCCGTGAACGCACGCAGGGTTTTGTGGATGAGATCAAATTGGTGGCAAAATTTGACCACCCAAACATCGTGAAACTTATTGGTGTCGCTTGGACCATGGAGAGCGATTTGCAAGCGCTGTTTGAGTACATGAAGAACGGTGATTTACACGAATACTTGGTTGAAGCGAGCACGCCGCGCGAATGGAACCGAGAGAAAATTCAGATCGCCATCGATGTGGTTGAAGCATTGGTGTATATACATTCGTTCCAGCCACCTCTAGTACATCGCGACCTCAAGTCCCGCAATGTGCTCTTGTCTGAGGATATGAGGGGCAAGCTCACTGACTTTGGAGTGTCGCAGTTTCGCTCCGTGGACAATACGATGGTGGCTGGTGTCGGTACCAGTCGATGGCTGGCGCCGGAGGTGATTTCGGGTAGTAATGATTACGGCCAGGCAGTGGATATTTACTCGTTTGGTGTGTTGCTATCCGAATTGGACACCCATCGTGTGCCATACGCAGATGCTCAAGGTGCGAATGGCAATACATTGCCGGATGCTGTTATTTTGCAAATGGTCGCGGCAGGAAGTCTTCGACCAACCTTCCGCAGTTCCTGTCTACCAGAAATTCTCTCATTGGCGAATCGCTGCTTGGCCCACCGCCCTGAAGACCGACCAACTGCACCACAGGTTGCGTACACGATGCGTACTGTTCAACGAATTCTCTTTTGAAAGGTGTAGTCGCTACTTGGGTATTAGCCATGCTTGAGTGATGATAAGCATATTCGTTTTCATCGGTATCGGTACAAAGGAAAGTATCAATGTTGTTTCAGTGTATGTGACCGCAGAACGAAATGCCGCCTCCAATTCGAAGATTTGCCATTTCTCGTAATTAAAACAATATTAAGCAAACATCAGTTTCTCATCAACGATCGACTAAGAAATCCTACTTAACCTTTATTCCCCCACTTCTCCCACCGGTGGGATATACTTTGGCGTATTTTTTCCTCTCTATCGATAGAAGCAGAAACTTGTTTCCAATTCTCCGCAATGAGCGCCATTCTTCTTTTCAAGAACGGATGCGAAGCGATGACAGTGCATGCTCGAGGAGATCGAGTGCGTGGAGAATCAAAGTGACTGTCCAGAAAATGTGACACGGTAGTATCGGTGCGAAAGGGAGGCAAAGATCACAGATACGACTGTAAGGAACACTTTACAACAAAGACTTGTTCTCAGTGTGGGAGAATCAACCATAATATGAAGCACCAAAAAATCTTTGACTGTTCTCACTGCAAGCTCGTTCTCGATAGGGATATCAATGCTACGAGGAACATCTTTCTTAAGAATAACCACCTACTCTCCTGGACTCATCGAGTCCAGGTGTCGGAGACACCTACTCCGCCGTGTCTAGTCTAAGCTAGCTTTTGTTAGTTAAGTCGGACCCCAAATAATAACGGTTAATTGTACACTCACCACATCTAATGTGGAATCCGTCATCTTCTCCATGATCATTTTCTGCGCACCAAATTCAGATCAACATTGGACCAATGTAAAGCCTTGAGTCAGCTCGGTAGCAACTGTCGCGAGAATGGAACAGGCATCATGGGTTTTAACCTCAAGAAATCATATGAGCCACTAGTAACTCAGGGATGACCTTCTATTTTTTCTTTGGGTCCGACTTGACTAATAAAAGCTAGTTAAGACTAAATAACCGCGGAGTAGGCATCTCCAGCACCTAAATTCGCTGAATCCAGGAGAGTAAGTGTTCATTCTTGGGAAAGATGTTCCTGGCAGCGTTGACATCTCTATCAGGAACGAACTTGCAGTGAAGAGAGTCTTACTCTCTCTCTCTCTTCCACTCACACAAAGTTCAACATCAATCTGATCGAAGACGTTGACTCTGTTCCGCTACATGCCTCTTCCGCATATACCAAAGCAACAACATCGTGTTCTTRCTTTTACTTTCATCATCCAATTTGCTTCTTCCACAACAAGATTCAAACAAGCCCACACTCTTTCTCTTTTCTTACAAGTCATCATGAAGGTTCTCGCTCTTGCTCTCACCGCTACTTTTGCCGTCGTCCGTGCTGCTGATTGTGACACAACCACTCTCGCCTCAGTGCTCGCGGATCCCAATCTCACTCAATGCGGTACAGACTCGGGATATGACTTTACGACAGGTGTCCAACCAACGGAAACGGAAGCCGAAGCCATGTGCTCGTCTACTGCGTGTCAGTCGGTGCTCACGACGGTCTTGGCATTGAATCCAACGGAATGTACCATTCCTCTCGGCGACCATATCAGTCTGCTAGAGGATCTGGTCTACTACGTTACCAACATCTGTGGAATCGACACCACCAGTGTTTCGACAGGCTCTTCCTCAGCTACAAGCGATATTGAAGTTTCTTCGAGCAGTTCTGGATCGACAGAAGGTGAAGTTACGAGTGCAGGAAGTGAGGTCGGAARTGGTTCGTCCTCCCTTAGCTCGGAAGAAATCACAACACCGGCGCCTACAACATCAGGTAGTGTGGTTGTGACAGTCAGCTCTGCTGCTGTTGTTCTTACGGGATCCGTCGTTGCATTGATGCTGTAAAAATAACGAGACTTCTATCGAACCCAATGCTTTGGATAGAGTAGAAAGAAGTGAACAGATTTGTATTGTTAGTGCACGGAGCAAAATTGGTTCATTGAGGAAATAAACTTGAATACATGAGATTGTCAATTACCAATGACCATCATTTTCGTATAGAGTGTTGGTCGACGGCAACAATGGACCAGAGCTGTCCAATAGTAGACCTCATAGAAACCGAGGAAGGAGGAATCGCGGAAGAAGATCATGACTGAGTACTTGCCGAAGGACAACAAACAATACAAGAAGAAAGAGTACTGGGATGAGCGCTTCCACAGGTGGGTAGACAGGTGCTGTTCAACATACACTTGGTGGTTCATTTTTTTGTCTTCCTCAAAACTTGGCGCCTACATGCAGTGAAGAATCATACGACTGGTTAGCACGATATGAGAATGTGGCGGGATTACTAGCTCAATATGTGAAGAAATCGGATCGTATCCTGATGGTAGGTGAAGCCGCTTGTTCCACGTCGTCGATTAGAATAAAGGCAGTGCTCTGAGTAATTGTTGTTTTGTTGATGGTTCAGGTTGGGTGTGGGAACTCGACCTTTAGTATCGACATGGTAAAACAATATTATCAGTGCTTGATATTGATTACAGGATGATTTATACTGATCCGTGGTGTCGCTATTTGTATCTAGTACGAGGCGGGATATCATCAGATTACCAACATTGATTTCTCACAAGTCGTCATTGAGCGGATGAGCGCTAAATACAGCGTAAGTACCGATTTTTGTTACTGCTGTTCTTGATCGAAGTGCCGAATCATTTGTATGTGTGACGATTGCGTAGGAGGAAATGCCTGAGATGAAATGGGTCGTAGCAGACATGACCAAGTTAGGTGATGTATTTTCCGTCGAGTCCTTTGACGTCGTTATCGATAAAGCAGCGATGGATGCTCTCATGGTGGGATGGCAAAATGTAAATGTTCCCATTCATCGCCTTTATTTTTTGACGATTTGTATCGATTAGTGCGACGAAGGCGATGTGTGGTCACCCTCGGAGCGCGTTATTGAACAAGGCACAATGATGTGCCATGGTATCACTTCTATCTTGATGGAAAAAGGCACGTTCCTTCAGATCTCATTTGGCCAGCCACACTTTCGCAAGCGTTTTCTTCTGGTATGTCCTTGATACTGTAAATTGTTGCAGTTGTTTGTCAACAATTTAATCCCGTTGGGTTCGTAGGGTGAAGGCTATGAAGGTGACGTCAGTCGTACCTACGGTTGGAGCTACAAATATCACAACATCGGTAAAACCATCCAACACTTTTTGCATCCTTTTTGCTGAAGAGACTCGCTGGACTTATGATTCTGAATGGTGCAGACATTGGGTTGGGATACTTCTTCTATGTTATGCAAAAGCTCCCTGATAGACACTAGTGGATATAATGCATGAACTGCGTCCATTCCTGGCTTCTAGAACTTGGGAGTTTCTTACATGGCCAGAGAAAAACAGGAAAGAAGCCATTTCCTTGGGGTCTGTTGACTCACCATGTCACAATTATCAAATTATACGGGTAATTGTTGTAGTTATATCAATACAGTTTTAAAGATGGGTGGGACTGTTTTATTCATTATTGGAGGTTCGTCACGTTAATGTTTCTTGCGCACATTGAGAATTAAATGTGATGCACACGCACATAGAGGCGCAAGATGTGAGAAAAAATCGGTGAACTATCTTGGAAATTGTATGGTTCTTGTACAAAATTGTCCTTGTAGAGAGATACGTAGTTTTTTTATCTTCAATTGTCATGGCTTATCCCAGTTGTGAAAACGACAAGAAGCGAACAAAGCGAGCACCTTAAGCGGAAAGAAAAGTAAAAGAGGAAGACTAGAAGAATGGCAGCGAATACGTCGGAAGAGGATCTGCAAAAGCTACAGGAACAGCTGAACAAGGGTGCAGAAGAAACGAAGACGTACTTGGTGTCGGTAAGTGTAATGTATCTTCTTGAAATTTTGTAAACTGAAGCACTAGTCTGATTCTAAACTTGAATGCGATTGTAATTTGTAGCTGAAGGAAAAACTAGCAGAATATGACGAACACTATAAAGTGTCGGAAACAGCGTCTTCATATCTAGATGCCGCGATGGATCGTGCGCACAAGTCGGCTGATGAGGTGTGTGGTGACAATTGACTACAGTCGAACTGGATTTGTTTGGTTAAACAATGAAATTATGATGTCACCCCTATTTGCAGATGAAGGCTTTGGGTGGAACGATCAAGCAACAATCAAAGGACAAGTCAGATGCCGTGGTCGATGCTGCTAAGGCATCTTTTGATAAAGTCCATGCGGCGTTAGAAGGTTTAAAGGCGACTGGTCGTGAATACGACCAAAAGTTCAAGGTTAGTTGCTGCCACAGTCACTGAGCTTGTGCTTCTTTCCGTCTACCCTAACGTTTCCTGACACATAGAACACGGTAGCATCTTCGGTTTCCAGTGCCAAGAGCGGCGTCGTGGCTGCGTCGACAACTGTTTCGAGCTCTATTGAACACATTGTGGTTGCTACTCGTGAAAAGACGAGTTCGAGTTTTGAACAACTCAAAGAAACACTTGCGTCTTATGGACATGAAGTTGTTGGTGAGCAGTTTGTTATGATCTTTGAAAAGGTAATCCCCATAGTAACGGAGCTAACTCATTGTACTGGGCTATTCGTACGACGTAGTTGTCACTGGCGGAGTCGTCGCGAAAGCAGAGAAACTGGATGAGCGCTATGGTGTCACAGGCACCATCTCTGGTGCAGTCGCTGCAGTCACCAACACAGTTGTGGACATAGACAAATCCCTCGGTGTCTCTGAAACAGCTGCAAAGGTGGACGAAAAGATTACGGGCGGCATCGGCGCAACGCTGTTGCATAAAGGCGTAGAATTGGTGAATAGTTCAGTCGGATACGTCTCGGAAGCGCTTCAAAACGCCAAAACCACGGCCACTGCAGAGGCGGAAGGCACCAAACCTTCACCAACCGCCAAAACAGTAGAGGAGACGACACCCACGCCATAGGAATTTGGTGTTGACCGTCATATTTTCCTGCTGGTTGATTGGTGCAGTTAATTCATTTCCATCAAGTCGTCTCGCTTCGAATGGATTATCGCAGATTCAAGCGTCGACAACGTGAACAAAGTGGTCTAGCTGACGAATGTAGTTCTAGTAGTCCATGCGTGCATATAGGGTAGATGGATATCTCGGCGATAATCTAACAAGACGTGCGACACGTTGAGTGCATTATATGTGCTGCGTGTCACCTCTGGTCGTCCATTTATGTTGATGCATTCCACTTCTCCAAAGTGATCATATTGGGAAAGAAATTACTTGAAATCTGATTGGATGAAAAGTAATTAAACTATTTTTATTGGCTAGAATGAATGAAAAGATTTCCTTTTTATCCAATGAACAGATTTTATTATGTTACTAAAAAATGAGAACACCGAGAATATTGGTCAATACAATGACATCGAAAAAGAGCAGGAAGCGTCGCTACATGAAGGAAGGAAGATATTAATAACGTGATAACGACCACACAGACCGAGGTGGATGACATTGACTGATCTGTAGTCGTCTATGTCTATCTCATCCGCTTTCGGTGATATCATCATCGTTTGCATCGTGGTTGCTCGTTTGTGTTTTTCACCGCACGAAGGAGGCGGTGAGCCACACAAATGAACGAGTGTGAAACTGGCGCGTGGCAAACATACCGGGAGAGGTATGCATTGAAGGCAATCTATCGAAGGTGTGCCACGCGCCTACGGCGGTCGGTGAAGCGCCGCATGAGAGGGGAAAGCCATCGGAAATGGCTTGAGCGCAATCTCTTGGATTCAGAAGCCGGTGTAGCTCTTGATCTCATACAGTGTTTTCTGAGGTAAGTGTTACGTGTGGATTTTTCATGGATAGATAGATGCACAGCTGTGTATCATATTGACGGTATTTTCTCTAGTTTGCTCATGGTGCAGGCTATCATCGACCAGAATTGGGCCAATTCAAGCTATACAAACCCTGAATCGGCAATCACAGTGGACGTGATGAATTTGTTTGGCATCATTGTTAATTTCTGTCTCAGGTTGGTATTGTGGGCTGCTTTATGGATGGATGACTGAGGATAATAGTTTCATTATTGACAATATCTTTTGTTGACTTCTTTGTAGATGGTACGCAACTAGTAATCGCAAAGGATTTCTATTGCATTGGCTGTCCCTCTCGGATCTGTGCTGCGTGCCAGCGCTGACCTTGGAGCTACTCTCCACGATCTATACGATTGACAACAATAAATATTTATTTCGCTTCCTGCTTATGGCGCGGACAACTCGGATCCTGCAACTATATCGCCTGTTGCGCTTGGCAAAAACAGCCAAATCACGGCAGAGCTGTTTGATCGGACTAACTACGATTTGCATCATCGTTTGCGCTGCCGTATCCATTCAGGTAATATGTTCGAGGCTGAAATTTGAGTTATATGAGTTTAGACACCAAGCTCATAACATTGTTGATAGACTATCGAATACTGCGACCCAGCCGTTCCAACAGCTCAAGCTGGAATCAATTGTCAGAATTTGACGTTCCTAGATTCAGTTTACTTTGTATGTATTACAATCGGAACTGTCGGGTACGTTACTCAAACAATCAACTTGTGTTTCGAGGCGTATTAATCCCTATTGCCATTCTCTC
The DNA here is from genome assembly GCA_001600495.1 of Pilasporangium apinafurcum. Taxonomy (NCBI): domain Eukaryota; phylum Oomycota; class Peronosporomycetes; order Pythiales; family Pythiaceae; genus Pilasporangium; species Pilasporangium apinafurcum. The sequence continues at coordinate 212,877 of BCKE01000019.1, read as the reverse complement.
TATAGTTATGGGGATGTAGCGCCAAAGACTCGTGTGGGCAAGGTGGTGGACATATGTCTCATCATGTTTACTGGTGTACTAATCCCAATCCAACTCAGTGGATACACCGATATCATCAGTCGAGAGGTTCGCTATTTCTGATAAGTGATTGATTGTTTTTCGAGCACTAAACAGTTTCTCTTCACCAGACAGCATTCGACAAACGATATATCCCTGACAAAAGCATTGAGCATGTACTGCTTTGTGGCGACATCGAAAACACTGCGCTTCGTTTTTTTCTGCATAACTGGCTGCACACGGAGGGCGGTGACCGTGAAAATCGGCGTAAGGTCATCATTTTGTCGCCAATGTTACCGTCCAGCGCTTTGCGACGGATACTGATCCATCGCGAATATGAACAGCGAGTTATTTATCTACAAGGATCTGCAATGGCAACTGCAGATCTTCAGCGAGCAGCAGCATCGACAGCTGCATACTGCTTCATAATGGTAAAAAAACACAGCGAAACACTTGACCAAAATGACACCGCTGTTAACCTCTTAACGTGTTCAGTGCGGAAAAATAACGACCATGGTAAATAGCTTCTATTGTTGTGACGCTATTATGTGTACCATGCGAAGTTTTGAACTCATTTGTATTATGGAAAATAGCACCACTATATGTCCAAGTATCCAAGTATGATAATTACCGGCATGTAGATATATCGGGAGCATCTGCAGTTGTGTGCCTCGAACAGCTACGACTTGCCATGCTTGGAAAGAGTCTGTGGATCCGTGGTTTCAATTCATTCATGGGTAATTTAATTCAGAAATTTGGCGGCGCAGAAGAAACAAGGTCAGTAATTTTGTCAATTACATTTTTACTTATCCCGTTGGTGTTAAAAAGTGTGTTTGTTGCAAAATAACGTGGGTGTAGAGGGTTTTGGTTGTCTGATTATCTGACAGGATCCGTGCAGAGTATTTACGAAGCTGCAATACCTGTATTTCTGTTCACGATGCCAACCTTTCGTTCTTTAGCTGTGCTCATCTATCGGGAATTTGGCGTACCGATTTTGGGTCTTCGAACTATTGAAGAAACTGTGATACTTTACCCCGTCGACCAAGATCTCTGTGAAGTGAATTTCCAAAGCATTTTCTTTATTGGCAAAACTAAAGATATTGCGTTGAAGATCGAAAAAATGAGCGCTACGGTATTAACGCATCATACTGACATATTGCCAAACATGGAAGCAGCGCAAAGCAAAACCAATCTCTCAATGACAGGAATATTAGCTGCTATGGAAAACAAATTGCCTTTTCGCAGCATGTCGATTGGATTCAATGACGAAGGTATCTCTATGGCTAGTTCACGAGTAAGCCAAAATAGAACAAGTATTGGCAGGATGATGGCACGGGGAGTTGAGAAGATCATACCACTCGATGGTGGAAGCCATTTCCATGGAGACTTTACGTCATTTCAGCATTCACATTCACGCAGACACAGTGAGCGAGAGCGTCCGCACGGATTATCGCATAATGTTGCACTCCAACAACGCTTGGTTGGTCAAGTATCCGAATATGAAGATTCTAGATTAATCGAGAGCTCGTATCGATCCACTGCACAGCCTATCAGAAATGTACTACCTGTCGTTGCGCTTACCCCTGCCGAGCTAGTGAAGAAAGCAACAAGTCTTGTTTCACCACGAAGTGGAGTAGAGACTGCAATAAGACCTCTATCCAATCGATCGGCATATAGCGGCAGAGAATCCGGACAAAAATCTCCTTCGTCAAAATCATGTCGGAACTTGGTGCAAGATACTAATAACGAAACCGAAGCCTCTGAGACAACTTCGATGAACGATCCATATCCAAATGATTTGGTTGGCACCGAATCCATTCAAGAGAATTCTAACGCATTCCATAATGATAGCAATAATACGAGCGCACTGCTTCGCAACGATAGCACGACGGTACTTTATCGAGATTCAGTCGCAGAGAGGAAAAAGAGAAGCATATCATCACGTCTTCGTCGAGCTTCAATATTTCGCTCAATTAGTCGTAAGTCCCCACCTGTCGATTTAGCGAACCACTACGTTGTCTGCGGGATTCCGAGCAATTATGCTGATCTGCTAGCGAATTTGCGTGACGTTGATGAGGAACTCATCCCGGTCGTGTTTATTACATCACGTGAATTGACGGAGAAGGATTACCAGGCTTATCTTTTACACAAGGATATATATTTTATTCGTGGATCACCTGTGAACATGCATGTACTGCAAGAAGCTCGGATGGTTCATGCACGAGGTATCTTGATTATGTCTTATTGTGGGATGGAAATTCAAGAAAATCAAAACGAGATGGAGCACACAGATGAAAACATGGCCGATGTAGACGCAATTACGACCCATCGGTTTATTAGTGAGATCTGCCAAAATGCAGCTATTCGCACACGGGGTTCTATAGTAACAAAGCAACCCTCGCCATTCATTGTTGCGGAGATGATACGACCAAGCAACGTCAAATTTTTGACTGATAGCAGCAGTTCTTTATATAATGAACAAGCTACTGATCACAGCAACCGCCGACGCGATCTCCTAAAGGAAGCAGAATATCTCGATGAATCGTTTTTGAGCCCGTTGTACGCTTCTGGTCACATTTACTTCTCGAATTTTGTGGACGCACTTATCGGTTCATCTTCTCATAGTCCTTTGTTTATCGATATGATCGCACAACTTATTATAAGTGGGAATATGAGGACGAATCTACCGGATCAAGATTCTCGATTGAAGCATCGTTTGTTACAAATTCCGGCCCCTGTGTGCTACCATTTTCGTCCATATGGGATACTTGTTGAAGGATTGCTCCATAACGAGGTAAATGAGCCAGTCAGATAAATATTGTGTTGTTCATGCTAACGGATTGCTTTAAATTGATTCCACGTTTATTGACTGCGTAGAATACCATGGCACTTGGTATCTTTCGTGGAGGGAATTCTCACATCTCTCCAGCGTACGTATTCACCAATCCAACACCCGATGAACTCATTGCGCCGCATGATTACATTTTTGTGATCAAGTGACCGGTACGATTTCATTGACACCCATCCACTCCAAGGCTAATAATATTAAAGTGTTAAGCAGCAAAAAACTTGCTTTCCAACAGCGATAATGGAATCACCAGTTGAACTCCATCGCAGTCCTAGTGCTTTGAAATCATCTTACAACCACAAGCTGTTGTCAGCTGCTGTTTTTCAGAACAAATATTTGAAAAAGATATCTAAAGGACTTACCATGGGGGATATCTATCCATGAGATGCCTTCAGGGGACCAAAGATGAACCCGATTTTCTCCAGAGCATATTGCAAGACGACATCCCACAGGGTCCCATCGGAAGCTGCGCACAGTTTCCATGAGTGAAACCACAGAATGTAACTTCATCGTTTCCATTTGCCAGATCCAGACGTTATGCGGCATTTGATCGCTTTTGGTAGCAAGGAATGACGAATCGGCGCTCCAAGCAACTCGTCCGACACCCATTTTTGGGTTCTCTTTCCTTGAGATACACCAACGTGTCAGCATCAACTATGAACCATGTCAGGACAACTACAAAGGTTTCGAATGTTAAGATACGTACAAAGGTTCTGGTGTGACAGTCATCACCGAGAAGGGCGGTTCGCGAACTACGAAGCAAATCTCTCGATTTGATTTACCTCCAGCTGCTTGTGCGGCGGCTGAAGCAGCTAATGAGGAATTTGATAAAAATGACGTATTGCGTTGAGTGATTGGTATTCGCTTGCCCTGAGGACGTTCTGTGATTTGACTGTCAGCAAAATGCTCTTCGTACTCCACCTAGCAGCGACCCCATGACCAGACAGCTTCAGATACTCACTTCACAAAATGGGAACTTTCGCAAGACCATACCGCAGATTGATTGGAACGTGTGAGCGTCACAGCTATGGCTTCGTGATCAAACTCTGCAATGGGTTTCCAGTTAAGATGACTCAGTATTCGGAGGTGTTCATCGTAGCTTCCCAGCACCAAAAACTGGCCCGAAGTCGACCAAGCCATGGTTTTCAGCCCCAAAGCATCGGTGTACGCCTGCAACAATAAGCATGTATATCGTCAGAGATCAGTGGCAAGCGAGCTGCGCTTGTCTTGTGTGCTCATTTATCACCTGGTATTTGGACAGCAGTGAGCCATTGAGGGAATACAGTAGTATCCGAAACTCGAGATGGATATCTCGCACCGCAATCGTGCTACATATATTCATGGAAAACGAATACCAGAGACTCTAAGATTAGCCCATTTACCGCAAGGTGCACCATGTATTCCAGTAGAGACGTACGTATTATCTGGTGACCATACAATCTCGGCGCAATCGTAACTCTCGATGGGGAAATGAGCCACCAGTTCCCATGACTCGCAATTGTAAATGCCAATGAAGTCCTACTTATCGGTAATTGTGAGCAGCAATACATAATGATCAACTAATAGGCAGGTGCTTTGGACATTACCTTACACTCATGACGTTCAGCAACGGCCAAAAATTCGCCATCCGGACTAAACGTCAGCCCTTCTGCGGCAAGTTTTGGGTTGCGAATAACGTACTTGGCGCAATCCGTCAAGGACCATACGGTCGCATGCAACTGAAAGTCGGAAACAGTGATAATGTGCCGCGAATCTGGTGTCCATTTTGCATACACCTACCCAGCCAAGCAACATTACAATAAGGGATTCGATTGACGAGACAGTAGCAGTGAACGCAATTACCATTCCGCCAATGCCTTCGCTGATCTTACACGTCCACGAAGAATCGTTAATCGACCAAATCTACATGGATCCAGACGTAAAGAAATCAGACAAACTCATTCAGGATTTGTGAGCAGCTCCATTGTAGCCACTTGGACAAAATGGTAGTCGACAAACCTGCACAACAGCACGCTTGTACATAACAGTGGCAACGAATTGTGAATCATCCGACCAGGATATCGCCTGTCATGCAAAAATAGAGGAGCAATCAGATAAAAGTCATATTAGATAACATGATAATCGGACAAATGGCACATGTGATCAAAATGATTGACCTGAATGAGGTCTACGGTTGAGTATTGCTGCGTGATCTGCAGCGTTTGCTTCTCGCGAATGGCTAAGCGGTTGGCGGTAGCGACGGCAAAGTACAATCCACTCGGCGACCATTGCACCAAGCCATGATTGACCTTCATCAGCGCCGAGATCTCTGCTTCCTGCTCGTCCTGCTCTTCCGCCATTTTCATTTCCGCGCCTGTGTTGCCTCGTTGTCTGGTCATAACTATGCAGTTTACAATAATAATAATAAGGGACAATTAAAATAATACGCCAATAAAAAAATTAAATAAAAAAAATACGCCAACTTTTCAAAAAATAAAAATAATAAGCCATGTCGAAAGAAATTCGAAAAATACCGTAATTAATTTTTATGACGAGTCTATGGTAACGAGGCATTCATTTACATTCATCAGATATGCTTTGTTGTTGTATTTAATCCTAAAAAATACAAATGTACATGACACTTCATTGATGGTTGCTCAATGACTTTCGTGTGTTCTCATTCTGTACCCATCCACACAATCACTTTAAGGTGCACCACAACAAAACAGTGATGTGACTTGACTCTGTACACCTGGAGCTGCTAAGACCTGAAATTATCGATTGTACTATCGCATCAAACCTCTTTCTAGAAGGAGTATCCGCCGATTAGACTTAGTGTACTGGCGCCAAGCCTGACTCACTCTTCATATAGTTGGTTGTTTTTGGTAGTTTCGTGTCGTGTGGGAGAAAATTAAGATAAATCCAGAATTACGTTCCTAGAGTGATATGAACCTTCGATCTCCAACGCAAGAACGCGGCGCTTTTCTATTAAGCTATAGGAACGAGTTCAGATTACAAGGTCGAGAGACATATTTTTGTCTAAATAGTTGATTTATATTTTCGATTGATAGTGTTATTTTTTATGAATTTTACGCTTTTGAGCACTGGGAACGTAGTTTTCTTTCGACATGGCTTATTATTTTTATTTTTTGAAAAGTTGGCGTATTTTTTTTATTTAATTTTTTTATTGGCGTATTATTTTAATTGTCCCTATTTTAATTGTCCCATTATTTTAATTGTCCCTAATAATAATTGGTTGGGTATGAAACAATAATTATTGATAAGCCAATAACAATAATCTCGTGCGTAACCCCAATTCGAATATTAGGACGTCTGTACAACCACATCTGGAAGATATGCATGAACATCGAGGTATTAGATCCCGAAGGAAGCATAAGCAGACATGCAGATCGATGCAATTACTTCTCCACCACCGCCAGGACAAGTGTGGAGAGGCAAAGCTGGCGAATATTCTTCGACAGGGGATCAAGAGGCAACCCAGAGCAAGCTGGCAGCGACTGAGTGCTACTAGGATCGAATTTGAATGATGGATCATGGTGCATCGTCATGTTCAGACACACTAACCGCATTCACATGGAAATCGTAGAGGATAAGCAGCTTGTAGTTAAACATTTAGAAGTCAAGTTGCGTCTTACTGTACCACACCTTGCTACATTGACAGCCGAAGCCGAGCAGCTTTAGCAATGGTTTGGATGGGCCGCATGACGACATGTTCGCAGACATTTCAATCAAATGGCTGACGCTTTAGCTAAGCTCGCTATGGACAGTAAAGTGTTCAAAATATATCTTCCAGGAGGGAAGGAGAGAAGAGCTAGAGGAATGATATTTCGAACAGATCCATAATCTTCTCGTCAATGATCTGGTTGGTGATGTGACACAACCAAACACCGCAGATACTACTAAATCATACTCATTATCATAAAATGAGGCAATTCGAAACGGCTTTAGCCTTTACTCTCCACTTGTACAACGCGTTGTACAAATGACGTGGGGAATAAAAGTTAAAACTAAGATTGTCTTAAGAGTAGATTTTAGGATTCATTGGATGGAGAAACTCCTTGGTGGCTCTTGCTGCGTGCGCAATCATCTTGAATGGCCATGTTGACAATCAATCGCGTTTCCAGAAAAATGAAATTATACACCTTGGATGGGGAAAAAAGGTTAAGATATATGGAGTTAGAAACATTAAGTATATACCACAAGGTACTTCTCAGGAGTTTGAGAGTTTCTCGTTTCGATAGCATCTCTTGAATTAATTGTTTCGGGCTTCTCAAAAGCGAAACATATTGATATGAATTGAAGTATTTACCACCTCACGTCCTAGCACCCATCCATTGAGTGTTGCTTCAACACCATTTGCCAAGATAGAAAGAACTGCAGCTTTGAGAAACAGCATAATCAAAAAATCAAAGCAACTACGAGGCGTCCTTGTTTTTGAACGTTGTGATAAAATGACAGCAACGAGTGACAGTATTGAAGAGAACACCGCTAAAAAGCGGAAAGCCCGTCCGGATTTTGCGGAACGGAAAGTTCGACAAAAGCAAAGCGTATACACCACTGTGAAGACTGGCTGGAGAAAGTTTTGCAAAGACAAAAGAATAGCAAAAAAGATTGATGAGGCTGTGCGACTTTGTTCAAGAATACCATGTGAGGCATCYATACTGGCATCTGTTCATATTCTGCGATTATTGGAAGCTGGCGAAGAACTTCCTTCATTGGATAATAACTTCTTCAATCGATGCACATCTGCAATAGCCAACTTGGCCGACAGCGGAAAGGTTCATTCTGATTTGGAGACCAGTCGGAATATTTACAGGACCCAGCACCCTTCAGTTTATGAACCAACAGAGAAGAAATTCTATATGACTCAGATGTTGGTTATGACCGCGCAATAAGCAAGGCAGAATTTTCAAGTCAGCAACCGATTGACGTTCTACTCCCGGTTATGTAAGTAGATGCGCTTGTAGATACGTCTTCACAATAGTGACTATTTTGAAAAGCACCAAGACAAGATAATCAAGAATGCTGTCTCGCTGCTGGTCCGTGCAAGCACCCAAACTCAGTATAGCTTATTCGGCCAAATGCTCGCATATGGAAACGCAAGTTTCAAAGTTCAGCTAAAGGCAACATTAATGTTCTCATAATGACCCTATGGAAGAAAATTGGTTCCAGGTGTCGTGTTGTTGATGTGGACGAGTTCAGGACGAGCAAGCTGTGTTGTGCTTGTCACAAGAAGATGAAGGGGTTCGTCCTTGACGGAAAAGTTGTCAGTGACGGTCTTTATGGTGTGCGACACTGCAAAAATAGTGAATGTCACCGCACATTGTGGGACCGTGACATCAACGCCGCAATCAACATTTTGAGACTATTCATCGACGAAGTGAAGGAAAAGAGGAGACTAAAGGTGTTCACGAGGAAAAAGAATGAATTGGTACTCGAAATCAAAAACTGAGGTGATAAACAACCTCAGTGTTATGATTCCGGGAACGAATGAGTGTAGCCTTTATTCCCCAGGTGTTCTGTACCACGCGCAGAACAGAACACCTGGGAAATAAAGGTTAAAGTGCAATTATAGTTACCAAATAGTAAAATCATTGACTGAAGTACGCTTCGATCCGAGTTGAGAACGTTTCAAACGCCGCTAGTGTGCGAACAGCAACTGCTCGGATCGAAGTCTGTGGCGTGATGAAACCTTCACCTTCCAGTTCGAGTGTATACGATGGGATACGGTCAAACTCTAAAAACGCGCAATCCTTAAACGTGCCGTAGGAAAAATACAATCCCGAGTACGATGGTGCACTGTCGTAGACTACGTTAGAGTCCTTTCCTTGTATGGCGTCACGAACCGCATCGCCTAGCACTTTGAGTTTTGTGCCAAACGGTTCCGCCGCCTCATGAGGTTGGTTGCCAAAGGGTCGAAGCACACTCTGCGCATACGTGTGAATGTCAATAACGCCCGAGAGATGCGGAATTGACTGTAAGAACGCATAGATGCCGCTGGTTTCTGGTTCACTGAGCACTGACTCACCCGGGAAAGTCTCAAGTTCAGGATTCTTATTCGAGCCGTCCAGCGCAAAAAACTCCACGGGTCCAAAATTGCGATTCAAGTCCACACCGATGTAATTTTCGCCGTTGGAGTAGATAACGCGGCGATTTTTGCGCCAAAAGCGATTAGAAGTATTCTCCCATGTATATAAATAGCCATCCAAATTGACAATCGGTACAAAATACCAGTCCACGGTCTTGAAGATATTCACAATTCCAGGATCTTGAGCGGCAAGACCATCCAAAAATCCTGCCATCACATACAGTAACGCACTTCCTGACTGCCATTCGCGCGGATGGATGAGTGATTGGGTATAGAGCGCCTTTTTGGCAGATTCAGTCGAATCACCAGTAGAGATCTTGTAGCCTAACACGGACCGGCCTTCACTGGTCGTTGTTGCATTCACAATTTTCATATACTTCGCATTTTTAGCCACTAAAGCATCCAAGAAGGCAAAAATTTCGTCTGCTGTTCGCCAGCAATCGAAGAACTGGTTGGCTGTAAACTTTGCTATTGTCGTGGATGTACCGGAATTTAAAGCTGTAAGGTAATCAGCCGTTCGTTCATGGCAAGCAGCGATCTCCAGTTGTTCCTCTATCGCTTGATCATCCACTTCGTTTAATCTTCGCAGTGTAACTTCATGAACTGCTCCACTCGCTTGTAGTCGATCCATGGTAGACGCAGACGTGTAAATCTCTGCGTGAACGACATCGTTTACAAGCAGCCTAGCCTTCCAGATGTCAATATTGGGCCATTGCAAGATCTTATCGAACAGGCGTCTTGGTATTTGAACGTGAAAGACTGCGTTGCTGCTTGCAGCTGCAGAATCTGCTTCACCGAAGAAGATGCTGGTCGAAATAACGCACAAAACCACAGCAAACTTCATTTCGCTCTGAAATTAGACTTAAGGTGTCTTTACTGATTGAGAACCGTAGAATGAGTCGACTGTAATGTTTTCGTGTTCTCTATTCGATGTGAGGGATTTGTTGTTGACGTAAATGACTATGATGCTCAACGAAATGACTTTTGCAGGTATTTATGGTTTCTCTGAGTGGGCAGATTCCATAACATGTTCTCACTTACTCAAAGAGAAAGTGGGTGATATACAAGAAGACCATTCCTCGATCTTGCTCTAAACATCATCGTCCGATTATGGACACCATCAATCACAGACAAACGCGATCCTAAGAGTTCAAGGAAGGTTGAAATATTTCGACATTGGATCTTGGAAAGCGATCGCGCATAACCATTTATAAACTACTTAATGGTACATATGTATCAAGATGTTGTTGCTTGCCTGTTTTTCAATACCTGGAACCAACTTATTTAGATCAAATGAAAGCTGATTGATGGTTTAAGGAGTACCTATTTCTCTCTAGCGGAATCATCTCACGCAAAACGACGAATGCATCAGCGTTCAGCTGCTGTAGCTCTGACAGTTCCTGCCAAGAAGCGTTCAGACGTGTAAGACTCCTCCATGCGTAGCACGCTACTAGCAGCCCCACGCCTACAGCTACCCACGTTATCATACAAAGCCATTTCTCCACATCCAGTAAAGAAAATGATTTGTAAGCACTAGTAATACAATGTCGTGCAGAGAATGCTTGAAGATGTGATGATAGCCACGCAAAGACCCTCTTATCGCGAGAAAGCAAACAATCACGAATAAATATAGCTCCAGTCAGATCCTTGCTCGTGTTGGTTCGGTTTCCATACATGTTGCTTCGCTTCCGCTTGTCGATATTCCTCCCAATTCCCACTGATCCGTCATGTTTACCATCATATTGTTCGCTTTCTTCTTCATCCTCAGTATCACTCTCTTCTTCCGGTCCAATTTCTTCAGGCAAATCAGGTGAGAAACTCACAAAAGTTCCCCAAGATGCTGGAATTTCCAACCCAGACAACGCAAAATCGGCACTCGCCTCGCGGGTCATGGTGTGTAGCATTGCTTCGTACTTATCCATACCCTCTTTCAATGCGCGCAACGCCTTGTTCATGTGCTTGAGGTAGTCGCAAATCATCAGCTCCATCGTCTGCACGCTCAAGAGCGACGTTTTCTGTAGCGTTGTCACCATTTCGTGTCGTTGAATGGCCTCATCATTTTCAAGCGCGTGTAAAGCGGCGCGTGCCTCCATAATTGATTTACCGCCTGGTGTTATTTCTAAGAACTTGTCTTCAAATGTTGTGGCGCTCTGATCACTCTCACTGCATCCTGGAGGGATTGACGACCTTGGACTCAACAGGCGATGATTCCTAGCAACGGCAGCGCCTCGCAGACCAAAATTACCCAGATTGAGTCGGACACTCTCCATGACGGCTACATTCCGCTCTCCACCTGGATGCAGCCCCGTTGTTTGGTGATTATTCGTATATCCGTGCTTCATCCACCACTTGGCCTCGCTTTCCTGAAGTTTCGCGCGTCTATTGGTGATCACTTTAATGGTTTCATCAAGCGCTTCGACTAACTCCTTGCGGATCTGTTCTTGTTTTTGCCGGGAAAACTTGAGCGTCCGACAAATCGGATCGAGGAGATTGACTGTGAGTAGTTTGTGGAAATTGATGAATTCGTCTACGAGACGAATCGAAGCACTAGCCGAGCGAAGCGGTGGAAGAGTGGACGATGATGATAGTGTTGTATGCGTAAAGATATTGATCGAAGTATGCATCTTCCCCAGTGCTTGCAGCCGTTTGACCATGCTTCCTTCCACAGGAATCACTTTAAGGAAGAGTTCATTCAGCCACGTCGTCATGTCTTGCTGACAGATGTAATTGCTCAAGCAGATCTTCTCTATCGACTCTTCTTCTACATCCTTATTGTTAATATTGCAATGAATGATTGCATCTTGCTGTTCTGTTGCTTTCAGCGCAACATGAAGCTCATCGATGCGTGCTTGACAGTCGGTGATAAACTCACCGTATACCTCAAATGTACGCAGCCACATGCTGCTGCGTACCGCGAGCTGCTGTTGATCTGAGAGCCAAAGCTCCTGCAACCGCTGGCGGATCATTTGCCGCGTCACATCGCGTTTCCGACGCAATTCTGTCTTGTATTTTCGCTTCAATTTTGGAATTTTGCCTGCTTTAGACTGGCCATCATGGAGCTCTTCGTTTTCTTCGTCCTCCTGATTGCTTCGAACGAGTGGATGCGTCTTCACCCTGCTTTCTGTCGACACGTTTGCTTGGAATTTTTGCACGGCCACATCGAATGCTCTTTCCTTTTGCAATAACTCGTAAATATCTGCAAGTAGGTCTGTGCTTTGCTGGGTCTGTAGAGCCACGAACGTTTGAAACGGACTCACAACCGAGTCTTGGAGTTCGTTGGCTAAATTAGCTGTCAACGCATTCTTCTGTGCCAGAAATTTTTCGAGATTGCCGCAGACGCGCTGAAGCTGCGGCTGGCGATTTAGTAATGACGTCGCTTTCCATTGAGCTGGAATTTGAAATGGCACTTTACTGCTATCGTCGGCGTATTTGGCTACATTTTTCTGCAGATCCTGCACAAATACACTGACTGCACGCAGATGCTGCAGCCGCTGACTCACAAACTGCTCTAATGGCGTAATCGAAACGCGCGGACAGGCGCCAGTATATTTCAAAGAAGCGCTTCCAGCAGGTGGAGCCATGAGCGTCATGGTGCGTTCGTTATCTTCTGCTTTGTGTGCTGTGATCTTGTTTCTAAATTTTGAAAGTGACGTCTAGTAAAGGTATATAATGCCTAGAAAAGATATGAATCTAATCGAAATGGATCCAAAAATATATATAGAGTGAAAAACTAAATCAGATGGGATCCGACTGCTCAATTTAGAAGAAAAATCGATGAATCCATATCAACATCCCACGCATGTACTCTTATCTTCTACTCAAATAACTAGACAACGTTGAATGTTTGCACCACCATTGTTCGCCAAACTCAATGCCTCCCAGTGGAGGCTCTGTAAGAAGCAAGGATAAACGCCACAATATCGTCGACACCTTTTCCGGCGTTGATCTGTGAGAACACCGTCGGTCCATCGCCACGCATGAGCTTCGAATCTCGAACCATCACATCCAAATCTGCACCGACATGTGGAGCCAAATCGATCTTGTTCACCACCTAAGTACGTCAGTGAATGCCATTTCACTCTATCCATGAGTCAACCAAAATTTACCAGAGGCAATCAAGAGAGTATAGATCGTACCAGGAGATCAGCCTGCGTGATGCCTGGTCCACCTTTCCGAGGCACCTTGTCGCCACCAGCCACATCGATGACATAGATGATGAAATCCGCCAGTTCGCGACTGAAATTGGCCGCCAGGTTGTCTACGCATTATAGAAATTCCTATGGTTACTAGATCATCTTAAGTACTTGTAATGACCATATAGAATCAAGGACACACCTCCTCCTGATTCCACTAGTACGAGTTGGGCTTCAAATTCATCCGTGAGGTCCTCACAGGCCTGGAGATTTGCCGAGATGTCTTCGCGGATGGCAGCGTGTGGACATCCACCAGTCTCAATCGCTCGAATACGTTCTTCTGGCAGTGCTTGATGCCGCACGAGAAATTCTCCATCTTCACGAGTGAAGATATCGTTGGTCACGGCGGCGATGCTGTAGGAATCCTTAAGTGTGCGACAGAGCGCTAGCATCAGCGCCGTTTTCCTAAAGATACAAAACGTTGAGTTCGTTTATCTATCGTGGACTCTCAAAAACCAATCTTCAATTCACAATCTTCCCAATTCAATTGGGCTACACACGAACATACACATGCAAAATGCAGATCTGCAAATATATTACTTACCCGCTACCCACTGGTCCACCGATACCGACAGTGAATGCGCGCAAACTGTAATCACGTCCGCGCTTGACCAGATCGCGCGCGTGGAACTCGCCAGCGTGCTCAAAGTGCTCATGCGTGTGGCCATGCTCGCGCAGTTGCTTCTCCTCGTCCGGCGTAGGCAATCGGCCCTTGCTCAGCTTGAAGCGGCGCACCAATTCGTCACCATCGATGACCACACCGTGGCTGTGATTGTGACTGTGGTCATGGTTATGACTGTGATCATGATCGTGACTATGGTCGTGGTTGTGACCGTGGTCATGGTCGTGGCTGTGACTGTGGCCGTAGCCATGGTCATGGTCATGGGAATGCTCCATTGGTATCGTACTACGACGGGTATTTCTGTGTCAACGTGCTGTGGAAAGAGGCTGAATGTGCGGAAATGGGGCGGAGACTCAATCTTTCTTCCCGTCTCCCTTGTCTTGTTGTTTGGTGATGCGACTGCAAAATCGATCTCGTGCTTCTTATTTTGGCCAATAAAAATACAAAATTCATTTCATTTCAACCAATGACATTCCCTGATGAAAACCTGACTCATATATTACCCTATTTAGTATGAATAACAGTAATAACAGTAAATACTGTTATTTAGCATCACCTATTCCAGCGCTTCCAGCCATTTTTTTTGTTGGATTATCAGATCAACCAAGCAAAGGAGCAATGGAAGCAGACATGAACAGATCGACGTTCAATGCGCCATCATTCGCGCAGCGCATTACAACTGACGAATATGACCGTCAGGCTGTTGAGTACACGACACAGATGGTCGAGCAGCTCAATGCCGACGTGCGCAATCAGCCCGAGATTGGCGCAAAATCCACATTCTTCCAAGATACAAACAACATCCAAAAAGGGTTACCTGTGTTCCAAGGCAAACACACGCGATTTGTGTACGACGACGATGATGAAGAGATTGTCGATGCACTGGATGTGACGCAGGAAGCGCTGCAGAATGGTCCACAGGTGCGTACGGTGGCACAATTGGATGCTGACATTGAAAGTGCCAGTGACGACGAAAACGAAGAAGAAGAAGAAGAAGAGGAAGAGGAATACGATGATGAAGAAGAAATTGAAGCAGATAATGATGCTGATACTAATATCTTCTATGTGCACGAAAATGGAGAGCCTATGACAGCGATGGATGAGGAGCAACTTAGTGCATTGCTGCAGAATGTCGAGATGGAACTCGCGGCCGTCGCGATTGCAGAGCAGACATTACATCGGCAGACATAAACGTAAACCAAATAGATGAAGCAGAACGATACTGTAGATTACTACTATTACCATTTTGGCCCAATTGCATGTACCTTAGCTCAATGAATGCATAGATCACTGATCATCCTCATGCGTTTGGCTGCATCCAAATTTTAAGTGTGATAAGAAATACTAGCATCTGCGCCACTGTTGGTTAGATCATATCTATATATTCCGTTTCATGCGTCAAAAAGACCCAAACCCACAATATGGGATTAACTACTTTCTCGGTCTGTGTGTGTTTTAGAATATTTTAATCTTGGAGAGGAAGCTGCTCTTGACAGGGGCATGACCACTCTTGTCAGCCTTGAGGTGGTCTTTGAGCACTTTCGGTTGGATTTGCGCGCAGAACGCCTTGTGGTCCTGCTTGAGCACAAGCATCGTGTTCTCCTTAATAGGCTCAAACATGCTCTTGGTCGGGCATCCGAGTCGCAATTGCACAGATTTCCGATCCAAGTTCGTGCACGACACCTCAAAAGGTGATCCTGGCGCAATAAAGTAGAGGTAAACGTCCCAAGCAAAGTCCTTGAGATCGTCTGCCTTCTGTGTCTGTACGAGTTCCTCAAACCGGCGGATCTGCCGCGCGCACTTGAGGTTTTCGGCCTTGAACTCTATTGATTACAAGGACAAATGTATGATGGTGAGAACAATCTGAAGATAGCGAGATAAAATATGGACATTGACTCACTTTTCTCCAGGTACTCGAGCATTTCGCCAAAGAGGATCTTATCATTGAGGATTTCGTCGAGTGAGAAGTCTTTAGTGCCCATGATCTTGGCGTCCGTGAGTGATGTGGTCGCCGGATAGTCAATCTGATAGGCGCCATCAGCCTCGAGCGCTTTCGTGATCATTAATTCATGCACAGCTGTGACTTTAGCGGCCATTTCTGTGTACTGTTGTGACTTGAGGAACCGCATGAGCGTATCTTTCTGTAGCGTCTTGATAGCGTCCTGCATGGCAACGTCGAAGAGTTTGGTCTTGTACTGCGCAGGCGTTTTCATTCGCTCCATCGTCACTTCCCGATCTTCCGATGGCAAACTCACTTCATTTGGAGAGTTGAGCGACAAATAATCTGCCCAGATCTTGTCAGCCAGTTCTTTGCATGTTGTGACCGACTCTGGGTCTCGGAAGTCGAGCAGATTGACCTCATCTTTGAATTTATCGACTGCCATGAAGAAATTGAGGTTCTCGGCGCAATACTAAACAATAAAGAAACGTTTTGAATCAGAGTGAGAAGTTTACAATGCATACCAGTAGGACGTTATGAACGTACACTTCTCTGACAGAAATCGAGTAGATAGCCACACGACACCGGATTCGAGATGATGTCATCGATGTTGATATCGCGCTTGTCCTTGTTGCCTTTCTCTAGGACCTTCATGAGTGTGAAAATCTCATTCTCGCCTTTCTTGCTCATAGTTTTCTTCTGTTCTTATAGCTGTTGATTGAGAACGCTCACTGAGTTGCCGGAATCCGGTCAAATGACTTTTTTTTCGTGAGGCGCTTGAATGAGAGCAACGAAAGGAGAAAAGTGAGCTAGAAAACAACCCTGCAATGCCTCAGTGTACGGCTATTTTTGACATCTAGCGCACAGGGAGAGAAGAGGCTTCCACGTCTGAGCTGGAGGTTAAGAGAGACCCCTCTATCATGATCAAGCCAAGAAAAGCTCACCGTGTGATTTAAACAATGACCAAATTTAGAAATGCAGCTTTACAACCACTCACTGCTCGAGGAATCCGTTGCAGCATTGTTTCTGGGATGAATGATGGATGGAAGGAAGAAAGGAGACCATGCGGCTGTGGTTCACCTCCTTATCACCTATGTTTAGCTGGCGATTCTCTATTCTCTGCAAGGTTCGCTCAGAATGGGCTCAAATTCATATGCTTCGCTTCATGGAAGGCGCAATACTGGTAGCTCCGCAAACCTATTGTCGTAAGCATGTTTTGACAGAGAAAAAGAAAATCAGTAATCAATGGTGGGAGTTTTCTCGAAACCCATTTTTCACTACATGGCTACAAATGTATAATTCATATATACGATATCTTAGCTCTATGGACTCTTTACAAAATACCAGATAAGAGTAAATCAGGATATCGTCAAACAAAAAATTGTCGAGCCATCTTCTTAACTTCAAGGAGCTCGCTTTTCAACTTGCTCTGCCTCCACCCCCTGGCCAACTGCCCCGATCCATCTCAGCATCTTCGCCTTTTTTTACCCACGATAAAAAAACGCCGAGATCACTTATCCTTCAAATGATGTGGCTAAGGAATTCTCTGCTGACGATTCTGTTTGATAGCTCTATTCCATATCTCTAGTTCTCTACTGTGGTTATACTGATGGTCATCCATGCGAATGAATTGTCGACAACTATTACTGGTATGCCAGTGCCAATAGTATCCACTGAAGCACGATATATGAGTCATATATTACAGAGCTACTTTTCGTCAACTCGACATCGCTGGTTCTCCTGAGATACACTTTTCTCAAGATACAAAAAGCACACACACACAATCTTTTCTCATGCCAACTACGTGGCAATCAGTGCAAATGAGTGGGTTCTCTCGCTTGCATTCATTGGCACAGCGTCATCTTCCGCCCATCCATACAGAAAATCCGTTCAGAGCTTCTCACATGTCACGCACTATTCCTCATAACACCAATATTAATTTTAAAAGGATCAAATTCGCTTTGTTCACTATTGTTTGTTGGATCCACTTCAAGTTTCACATTAAATTTCAGAGGTTATTCAGACTTTTTTATCTTAAAATTTGTATAGGTTCTATATCGGAGGGTTAATCCGATCTATGTTCTAATAGAGAGTTCTTAGGGCAACATGACCAACTTGAAGCTTTGCGCGCTTTCATCGAGCAGCTCATTCCCCAATTTGCCACAAAGCAAGCAAGTCAAAGAAAAAGTCAAGCAAAAAGAAGAAGATGACCGTGCAAGAAGAACTCGCCAAGCTCCAAGCTGAAATCGAGAAAGGCGCCAACGAGACCTCGACCTATTTGTCCTCACTGAAAGACAAGCTGAAGGCCTATGACGATGACAAGAGCGTCAAGGAGAAAGCGTCGGCTTTTCTCCAGGACGGTCTCGACAAGGCTGATGCGTCTCTCGCTGAATTACAGAAGGTAGGCAACCAGATCAAGGATCAATCAGACAAGACGTCGCAAGCACTTGTGGATTCAGCCAAGGACTCGCTTGATAAACTGCATGATGCGTTGGAAGACTTAAAGAAACAAGGCAAGTCATATGATGACAAGATCAAGGATTCGCTGGAAAACTCCGTGGACAAGGCGGGCGATGCTGCTGAAGAAGCCAAGGACAAGGCAACCAATGTTGCTGAAGAAGCCAAAGACAAGGCCGCTGACGCTGCGGAAGCGGTTAAAGGCACACTCACAAATGCAGCTGCATCCGCCAAGGAATCACTCGAGAGTTTGGTGACCACTACGCGAGAAAAGTCCCACTCTGGCTTTGATGTGTTAAAGGCACAGCTTGCTACCGTGCAAAAGTCTCTCGCGGAAGGTGCAGCATCCGCCTCTGAAAAAGTCTCGGAAACGGCGTCAAACGCGAGTGAAGCGGTAGTAAACACAGCGTCCGATGCGAAAGAAGCCGGGTCATCATTGCTAGGCAAGGCATCCGAGTTGGTGCACAGCGGTGTAGAATACATCAGCGAGAAATTCAGTGGTGCGAAAGTGAGCGCCACAGAAGCCACCAAGACTGCGTAAAAAAACAAGTGCGTCACGCCTCAATCAGTAAAATTAGTAAGGTTCTCTTTTTTCCGTTTTCTTATTGCGTAGCCAAAACCGTTTTCAATGTCGCAGAACCTCGAAGAGATCATATGAGATACCAAAGTACCTCAGGAAGAATCTCCTGTTTTTTTCTTTGAGTCCGACTCAACAATAAAAGCCAGCTAAAATAGACAACCGCAGAGTAGCCATGTCCAACATCTAAAGTCAATGAATAAGTGCTCACTCTTAAGAAAGATATTTCTAGTGTGATGTTTACCTTCATTTTGTACCAATACTACCACGCCATGTATTCTGGACAATCGCTTTGATTTTTCATGCACTCAGTCTCCTCACGCATGCGCTGTCATCGCCTCGCATCCATTCTTGAAAAGAAGAATAGCAGAGAAAAGATTTTGTTCCAGAGAATTAGAAACAAGTTTTGGCTTCCATCGACGTGGATCTGTTCACGTTAAAAAACACGTCCAAGTGTATCCTACTGGTACGAGAAATGGGCAATAAAGGATAAGACAAACGAAGAAACTGAAGAAGTAACGCCGAGTAAACCTGAATGATTGTGATGGCTGATTATTTTATTTACTGGTGAATGATACATGTGGCAGTTAGAGGAAGCCAAACAAAACTTCAGGAAAAGACGTCTTCTTCCATGTGGCATATGCGACATGAGACGGGTATATTGGATCGCTTTCTTTTGTTTTTTTCTCTTGTTGAAACTAACGGCCTGATCCTTTTTATGTGTTTGTGGGCCATTTAGCGCGGTTGGAAAGATGTGTGGGACAAGAGTGTCGTTGCGAACGCTAATTTTTTTGCTTTTTTGATATTGGCTTCGATGAGCCCGTTGGTTCTTCCAGGTAGTTCCGTCATTTGCCACCTCTTTACCCTCAAGCTCATTTCCGAATTTGCAATCTAGCAAAGCAACAACAACAACAACAACAACAACAAACTCAGTCCAACAAGCAAATATGACCGACGTGCAACACCCAGTGGAGTCACTCAAGACGCAGCTCATCAAGAGCTCGGACACGGCTACATCCTACATCGAGCAGCTTCAGGAAAAGATCAACAACTACGACGAAACTTCGAAGCTCTCTCCCAAAGCGCGTGACCAATTGGAGAAGGAGATCGGCAACGTCCATACCTCGGTTGATGAACTGAAGCTCTCGTGCAAGGAGCTCACGGAAAAATCGTCTGAGAAGGCGCTGGAGACAGCACATAAAGCGCTGCAAAAGGTCAAACAGACACTAGATGCGCTGAAGGAATCGGCACGTAATTATGATTTGAAGATGAACACCGATGAAGCGAAAGGCACGGTGGAGGCTATTGTGAACATAACGCGACAACACGCAATGGATGCCATTGAAATGGCGAGCGAGCAGCTCACGCGAGTGCGAAAAGATCTCGGATATGTAGCCAGCAATGTGGCGTATGGTGGGCAAGTTGCATTGGGCGAAGCGGTGCGCGCGGCCGAGACGGTCGATGAAAAACTTGGAGGTGTGAGTGGAAAAGTCGGTGGCGGAATTACCGAGACAGTCAGGAACCTCGACAAGCGCATGCACGTCTCCGAAACGGCGAGCAAGATTGATGCGAAAGTGACGGGCGGATTAGGCGCCAAGGCTGTGAACATGGGTGCCGAGATGGTGCACGAAACGATCGAATACGTCACGGAAACATTGCAACAGGCCAAGCTCGCTGCCACCAATTCCTCCACGGCACAAGCGGCCGAAGAGCGCGTGTTGTCTGCGACAGAAGGTGCTAAAGTAGCTACAGGTGTGATGGCTCAACAAGCGCGCGAGATGAAGGAAGCGACCGTAAAACCCGCTGTGGAAACGTGGGAAACGGTCAAAGGTAAGGCCATTGGCATGCAAGGCACAGCGCAGCAGAAGGGATTGGAGGCGAAGCAAAGCGCCGTAGAAACTGCTCAGGGCGCGACAGAGCAGGGTATGCAGATGGCAGGCGCTGCCAAAGAACAAGGCATGGAAATGAAGGATCGCGCGCTAGAGAGAGCATCGGAGACAGCTGATGCCATGCAAACGAAGGCGACGGAAGTGAAGGAAGGCGTCAAGGCGAAGGCAGGTGAGCTGACGGACGCTGCATTAGAGATGGTGGGTGAAATGACGGGAAAAGCCCAGCAAACTACGCAAAGTGCCAAAGAAGGAGCAAAGGAAGCCGCGGAGAGTACCAAAGGAAAAGCAAACGAAGCGGCTGGTTTGGCGGCAGAGCGAGGCTCTCAAATGAAGGAGCAGACGAAGGAAACAGCCAACCAGACCAAGGAACGAGCGAAGGGAAAGGCGGGCGAAGTAGCCGATAAAGCAGGTGAAGCTGTTCCTGAAAGTGCAAAGCAAAATGCCGGTAAGGGTGTCGAGGCAGGCAAGCAGGCAGCCCACCATTTTGGACAAGCTGCGAGAGATGAAACCCAGTACGCGAAGGAATCGACGAAGACCAAGCAGTAAGGCGAATGATCCATGCTGCGAACCTTAGCATCGTTTCTATTTAGCCGACATATTTTTTTGGTTTAGCTTTTCTTCTTGCATATTTTCTCAGGGAAAGAAAAAATTGATGTGTTTTGTTTTTACTTTTATTGTTTGGTGCACTGCTCATAATTTTCAGAATGCTATTAAGTCCAAAGTCGTTTTTTTTCGTGTGCACAGTGTGTGTGAAGCCGCATGGGTATGTGAACGTCACGAATATATTTACAGCCATTCTCTCCTTCTCAGTATGTTGGCCAATATCCAAAATGCAATTTCTAATTTTGTATACTAGGTCTGGAACATGATGACGCGGAATACGGATTTCTACTTGTTATTTTGATATGCACAATACGACTGCTGTGTATGACTGAAATCTCCACCTCCGTCTAACTCCATTTTTGTGACTCGGTACCTTTCAAAAGTCGAACGGATTCGCTGGTTTGGTTGCTTGAGGCGGTGGGGCGAGAATGTCGAATGGGTTGTTTGATGTTGGTGCCGAGATGGTGGTCTATGAAAAATACATAAAGCACCATTCAATGCCATCGCAAAACTAGTAGGATCTGCTTAACTGTACGTTATTTGCTCCTTACCTTTTGCTCAAAGTCCAATAAGTCAAATGGGTTGCTTGTGTTGCTCGTAGTACTCAATGGCTGAGGGATCGATGCAAATGGCGCAGCTGGGGTGGGAGCTGCAGATTTTGCTAAGAATAACAAACACTAATCAGCCACATCGTTGCATGTGCACTCAGCTTGATTATAATGGTGCTGCTTACTATTCCAAAGATTGTCAATCAATGGAGTATTGAGAGCTACGGGGATCGGTGCTGGTGGTACTGGTGTTTCAAAGCTGCCAAACGGATCGTCAAGCAATAGGTCATTCTTTATTGGCGTCGGTGCAGGCTTTGACTCAGTAGAAGTCGGAACATCTAAAACGCAATACGCAACAGTGTTAGCCATTTATAACCAACAATATCTTGATGATTGATCTTACCATCCCATAAATCAATCAAGTCCTTTATGACCGCTGGCGATTTCTGTTCAGGCTCTTCATCTTGGTTGCTAAGTATCTTCGTCGCTCGCTGTTGCACGAAAGTTGCAAATGGATCGTCTTCATCTTCATCCTGGAGAACTTTCTCCTGTATTTTCTTTGAAGTCGAAGCTGTCACAGCAGCTAGGTTCGTATGACCACCGTCACTGGATTTTGCACTCGAGCCTGCCCTTGCACGTACGAACTCAGCAAACGGATCATCATCGTCGGTATCATCGTTGTCCTGCTGGTTTTTGGAAGGCTCATCATCCAATCCAAATGGGTCGATCAGTTGTGTACTTCGTCTACTAGTGTGCTTGCTTGTCGCAACCTTTTCTGTTGCCTCTTGTTGGTTATCTGTCTCAGCCCTCCGCTGCAGCTCCTCGTATGTGTTCAGCGCGTTGTGCAGGCTGTCGTTGATCGAAAGATATTTGCCAATGTCCTACGAAACAGAAAAAACACATATAATCTTTGATCATCGCTACCCAAGCTCAAGGCACTGCATACATCACAAGCAAAACCAACATACATCGCTATCCTCTATGACGGCAATTTGGATAAGTCCTTCCATCCGCTGCGCCAACTCTTTTGCTTGTGCCGCCAGTTCTTGAATGACGCCACGTGTACTGATCGATGACATAGACTTTTGCACCTCATAAAGCATATCTTCAAACATGTCCACGACATTCGTTGCCACGCGATACAATTCTTCTGGTGATAATCCACCATACCCATGAATGGAACTGGATTCGGACGACGTACTGATTGTGCCATTGCGTGCATGACGGCTACTGTTGCTATTACTGGAGGATGAGATCGTATGTGCTGGTGGCGGTGTGAGTACTGGCACTTTGGTGTCATCGTATTGTTCTGGGAATTTGACGCCTTTCTTGCGCATGCTATGGTATGTCTCGATAAATAATGGGAATTCGTGCTACAGAAACGAAAAAGCATAAAAAGATATTGATAGCTCTAGAATATATACATCTAAAGCATTGATATGAAGCACAAAACGTACTCTGTACGGAAGGAACGCCTCTCCCCACGCTTGCACCATTTCCAACACACGCGCAGCAATCTCTAGACTGTCACGACCACGTTTGTTTGCATGTGACTATCACATAGCAGACACGCAACAGTAATAGCAGGTATTAGTCGCCATAAAGAGCTGTCGAATACATAACCATGCTTCCATATAGCCTGTGAAACAATTGAACTCACTCGATATAAATCTTCCAATTCGTTCATGAACGACTCCGTGGCAATCTCCTGGTGAACCAGATTGCCGCAATTCTTCACGATTGATTCGGTCAAGGTAAGCGCCAAAATCACCACACGAGGTGATGGATCACCCAAACGCAGACGCAAATATCGAATCGACTCTTTCAAGCTGCCAAACAAAGCAGACACAGTCGGTATTACAGAAGAAACATCATCCCATTCAAAGTTTCAACTCACACTGCCCGGCTGCTGATATTGCTAAGTGCATCAACAACGCGGAGGATACGGTCCCAATCCTCATCCGATTCGTAGTCACTGGTTGCCTTGGTAATCATCTCAGTCATGGTTTTGATACGCTCCTGTTCTGTCGGCGTATACAACACCGAGACAGATTTCTGCTGCACAAATTGATTCAGCGTGGACGTCAGCTGACGCTTCGTGGGCATACGCTTGCGCCACGCCTGCATCTTGGCCTCCATCGTGTCCATCTTTCCAAGTGAATCCTGCGCTCTGGCACCTCTCAATGTGGCGGGAAGAGTCGACTCTCTGGCTCCCTCTTCCACGTAATCGTACCCTTCCTACGTCACCTCTGCCAGATCAGTCGAGATGTACCTGTTCGTTCACGGTTAGGAACGTGGCAACATATCGGATCATAACGGATATGTTCGAACCGTCGACCTTACGCATTCAAGCGACATTCTTGTCACCTTCGTGAAACCTTTGATGTATTCAAGTACGCCATCATTCTTCGCATCTAAACTAAAACCATTTCCCGCGCAAACATCAACAGGAACATCGACAACTCGCGCGATTAACAGAGAAGGTTGTGAGTGTGTACCTAGAATATGACAATGAAGAATAGACGAACGTCCTTAAAAGCGTCTTCACGCACTTCGCTGTCACCACCGGTATGGAAAGAGCAGCTAAAGGAGCGTTGTATGGAACGACTTCGGCAGGACCGGCACAAGCT
Organism: Pilasporangium apinafurcum; assembly: GCA_001600495.1. Taxonomy (NCBI): domain Eukaryota; phylum Oomycota; class Peronosporomycetes; order Pythiales; family Pythiaceae; genus Pilasporangium; species Pilasporangium apinafurcum. Next base: position 188,426 of record BCKE01000019.1, on the reverse strand, counting down.
GCTGGCGAAACTACGGAGTCCAGATGGGAAAGCAAGTATCACGGATGAAATGAAGCGATTGGTGGACAAGGAAGGACGGAGAGATAAAAGAGATGCGAAACCACCCACCACACGGTCTCAACTAAGTCGCCACCCGGTGTTTGATTTCCAGAACGAATCCGACGATCATGATAGTATAAATGTGTTGGCGGATTCGTCGATTGATGATCTTATGGCGATGGGCAAGTTATCGGAGAAAGAGTATCTAGAGCTGGTACATTCGTTAGAGGATGCACTGGTGGCGGAAATGTACTTAGAAGCGGAAGAAGAAGAAGAGCACTTGGCGGAGGAAATGGTCGAGTTTGAAGAAGCATCCTTGGAAGCGATGCTAGCAGGCATGGATTTGGACGCAATGGACGATGAGTACTATGATTATGGCATGGATGATGTTGGCCCATGTACATCCGGTACGTTCTGACTTATGCTTTTGTGGTGGTTGCATACTGTATTTGATTTATAGTTATTCGGTATTTTTTTTAGGAATTTCTGTGCTCTGTCCGATTTGTAAAAAGGGAACGCTCCGAGAACATGCATCCACAACGCCACCATCTCTCAGTTGTAGCTGTGGGTTTACTTTCAAAATGAAGGAAATTTTCCATGGCGTGCTGGAAGACTTTCAAGAAAAAGTTGTGAGCGCATTTATGACGCATCGGTACGTTCGATATTCGCATCCCATTGAGTCAGCACATTGTATCAATCTGACGAGTTAATCTTATTTTCAGTGAGAACTGTTATTCCGATCCATCGTTTGAGAAAGCGATTGCGCACGATCAGTTCCAGAACAGCTTCGACGCCATTCGAATTGTTTGTCGAGACTGTCATTACGACCAGATCATCCTATGATCAAATTTTTACAAAGGACAAGTTGCTTTTTATTTATTTTACGTTTAGATTATGTGAACAACAACAGCTACATCTCTTTCAATAATTTGTCGTCACCTTGAGTATTGGATTTTAATTAGATAGAAGGCAGGAAATGGGCAGTCATGAGCATCCCGATGAAGAACAACGCGAGTAAACCCGGCGTGAACAAACCCCAAACGGGCCAGAATGCACAAATGTAGCAGAATGTGCCGATTCCACCCACAATTGTCGCTGTTGGGATCATGCGCGGACAGTATACATTCCATTCGAGATGAATGCGCTTAATGTACGGCAAATATATCGCAAGATATGCTGTGATGCAAATGTTCACGCCGGTACACACCAGTGCAACATTGAAATATCCTCTGTTTCCCGCAACGTGTAACAAGAAAGCACAATATATGAGCTATCCATTTATCGAATTATACGTGAGCTAATAGGTCAAACATGTAGAGGATAATTTATTACCTTTTGACATGAGGATCATTGAAGATCACATGGAAGAAATCAATTGCGTACGCGATCGATCCAGCTAACACAATCCACAGGAACGCATGCAGACGCGTGCTCCACACCGCGGCCTGTTGAGATCGATGCTTCTGTTGCTTCTTTTTCCGCAATTTCTCACTGTCGCTCTCACTTAGGTCACCTTCGTTGTCCGCCTCGTCACCATCATCGCTGTGCTCGAACATATCGTCATCATCGATGCTACTCCCATCCGCCGCGGATGGAATCGCATTCACCTCTGCCTGCGGCACGCGCTGATACGATCTTGCACGTGCACTCATCGATTTATACAAATTGAGCTAATGCACACCTGCAAATATAGATCACTACTGCAGGTAATGTCTGTGATCTCGCGATATTCACGCCCCTTCCGCTCTCCATGTTCCTGGTCGTTTAGCTGTTGTTAGTACTTTTAACCGTTATAACATGTGTTAAAAAATCTCCAATCGCACTAAGTACGCAGTCTGCTTTTTAGCTGTTAAGTTCGTGTTTCCTTTGCCAGTCAAACCAAGAAGCAACACTCTCACGCAGTCGGACAAGCATCCATTCAAGCATGAGCGACCTATTACCGCGACAATATGAGGATTTCCGAAAGAAGGAGTACTGGGATGAGTTCTTCCAGAAGCGCAATGAAAAAGCCTTCGAGTGGTATGGCGAGTACGAGCATCTACGCGCCTGTATGTACCGCCAACTCAATTTGACCGCGTTGTCATCATCTGATACGGCAATGGCGCGCATCCAAACGAAAATTAAAAGTGGCTTGCGGGTGTTGGTGATTGGGTGTGGTAACTCGGAGTTGAGTAAAGAAATTTACGACGATGGATTCACAAACATTATCAGTATTGATTTCAGTGAGTTGGTGATCGACGAAATGAAAAAGAAGCATCCGGAAATGCAATGGCGTGTCATGGATATGACCAGTATGACCGATTTTGCAAGTGGCAGCTTCGATTTGATTGTCGATAAAGGAGCGTTAGATGCATTGATGGCAGCCGACACACAGGAAATCAAGATTGACGCGACCAAGATGTTCCTTGAGATCCAACGTGTGCTCGCTGCGGGTGGAAGGTACTTTTGTGTGACCATGGCGCAGGATTTCATCTTGCATCATCTGCTCGCGTATTTTTGCGAGCAGGCGGAAGAGAGTTGGGCCATGACCGTGCAGGAAATTCCACGGGATGCACGGAAACCATTTGTACCGTTCCTGATGACGGCGACTAAGTGTTCCCAAAGTGCTCGTAGCAGTAGTAACAAAGCAACCTACAATGCGAAGCAGTTTATTACCTCGAATGGAGCAGCGAGAAAACAGTGGCTGGTGCATGAGGTTGAAGCGACGCAATGGTACACGATGACGCAGGGAGCTTTGAAGAAAATCCTGGTTGGCCGCCAGGAGGTCATTGAACTCATTGTGAATGATTCCGAAGGGCAGAAAGCCGCGATTGATCAGTCTACAAGTGCGACTGCGCCAGTGCCACGCTTTACGCTACGTCTTGTGGACCACAGTGTGAAGGGTCCCAACGGTAGCTGTGCTGTATTTCTCATTCCGCAAGGGAGAGAGCATGAATGGATGTTCTCCACAGAGGAGGGAGCTGCGGAGCTGGCCAGTGGTGCTGGGTTTAGTCGCTTAATTTTGGCCTCCGTTGGTCGTGGTCACCATTTTGAGAGTACACCTCAAGTTCAGGAAGAATTGAATGCTAAAATTCTGGAACTAGCCCCTGACACGATGCTTGCGAATGAAAAAATTCCTTATTTGACTGTGGAAGAAGGATTGGGATCCAGAAACATAGTTTATCAAGGGCACAGTGTGCTCAGTGGGGAGTATTTCATTGAAGAGGTTATCGACGGTGGCGATCATCTACGTCGTCTCGTCTTTCTCAGCAACACCAATGTTATTCAGAGCGAAGTGAAATTGGTTCAAGCAAGTAATACTTCTACGTCATCCTCCGGAGCCACTGCAGCCAAGAAGAAATCCAACAAGAAGAAAAACAAGAAGAAAAATGCAGCTACCAGTGTAGATACGTCGTACTTGGCCTTTGATTACCATAAAGGAATGGTGGCAGTGTTGCATGCAGCTTCATTAGCTGCTCCCGATGCAGCGAATACAAGTTCTTCAAGCCATAAATCTCTAATCATTGGTTTAGGAGGAGGTTGTCTGGCCAAGTATATTCACGACAATATTCCCAATGTCGCGATGACGGCATGTGAACTGGATCCGAGTATTGTCGAAGTCGCTGAAAAGTATTTCGGATTTCAGCAAGATGAACGAATGACGGTGGTGATTGGTGACGGGATTGAATATATTGCGCAACGCGCGAACAGTGATGCAGCTGATCTATATGATTCGATTATTATCGATGTCGATGCCAAAGAGCGCAAAGTTGGAATGAGCTGTCCACCAATTTCGTTTGTGGAAGAGTCATTCTTGAATAATGTCCATCGATTGTTGGGCGACAACGGTATCTTGTTGATTAATATTTCGTGTCGAGATAGCGCTCTCTACCAGCAGATTCTAGATAGGCTTCGTCGCATCTTCAGTTCTGGTGCTGCTGCTGCAACGTCGGTGTTCTCGTTGCGACCAAGCGATCAGGACGTGAACAGTGTTGTATTTATCCGCAAGCAACGTTCTCCTCAAGCAGCGCCGACTATGCTAAAGCAGCTGAAAGAACAAGGGAAGAGAAAAGGAAAAACAGGACTTCCTGCCTATGTAGATGACGAGTTGTGTGAACTCATCCGCGAGATCCAGCTCGCATAGGAACCAAATATATAGGACCAATTTGACCATCGTTTTGCAAAGGTTGGTGGTTACATTTTAATTGTCTATTTTAACTGCTACTTATTTGGAATGAGTAGGAAGCTGATGGTCAACTGCCACGGAAGCAGCGTACTATCAAGCCTCCACCATCATCGTGTGTAATTAATTTGTTTCGCTCGTATTTCTTGTGCTATATTACGGAAATGGCAATTGACGATCGCTCCCGTTCATCGATGAAGCAGCATTCGATGCGTTTGCCAATTTCGACACTTGACAATGTTGATGACCTTTATGAAAATAATGCCTTTGATGAAGACGAGAACGAAGGCATTAGGCAAGGCGTTCTGTCGTTCGATACAAAGCGAACGACGGAAGTTTTACCATCATCTCATCCTCAACAGGGCGTATACAATCAGACTACGGGCAAAGCAACGAGCAAACAGCAACCTGCCGGCGGTAAAAAAATCGAATTTGACATTTGGGTAGCACGGAAAGATAAGTACGAACGGATCGCGCGCGCGCTCACTCAATTAAACACTGAACGCGCGGCCGATGACGATAAGTGGCTTGAAGTTGCTGTCTCGCTAGCCGCCACGGACTGTCTGTTGAAAACGGGAAAATCTGAAAAATGTGATTGCGCAGGCGTCTGCCGTGACATTTCTCATTCAGTCACGAAGCAACGCACGCGCTGCCAATGTCCTGCCAAGAAATGTTCGCTCTGTCGACGATGCATCGGCACAACGCCAGGGCAAATCTCGGAAAAAATGATCGCTACGCTCAGTCCGTATCGAGTGCAACCAGCCCAAACAATCCTGGAGCTAGCGGAGCTGATTGTTCAGACAGGAGAGAACCGAAGTCTCGACATCAAAGGAGGCAGTGGTCCGCTGAAGATCACTACTGCAGCCCTAAGAATGGCGCAAGCTGTACTAAGTCAGTGCAGCATTCTGGAGAACCAAGACGGCACGCGGATCCAACGCCCTTGTTCGTGTCCAGTACGATCTCTGGGCGATTTCTGGGTGAAATGGACGACAAAGTACCACACCTTCTCACAAGTGCCTCTAACTGAAGAGGAAGCCATGAAATTCTCCAATGGCACCCGCCAGATGATGGAGTTCGACGAAGCGAACAAGACTTACTTTATGACGCTGAAGTGGCATCAGGCTGCAAAGCCTCAAAAGGGTGATACTGCGAAAATTGCTGCTCGACGTGCGCTGACTGCGGATCAAAAGAAACAAAATGCCGTATGCTATTTATTCTCTTGTGTTTTCTTGATTAGTTTTCGTTGGTATTAAATCATTGTCATTCCTATGTGTTGCTTATATAGTTCTTCCTGAGTCTGTGCAAAAAGTATTGGATGAATGCGCAACACCAGGTAGTCGAGCATTTACAAAGCAAAATGAACGAGTATACTGAAAAAATGTCGAAGAAATCACAGCAGCAACAACAACATCGAAGTACAGCCGAAATGGAGCTTCACATTTTGAATCAGCTTGGAGTTGGTCGAATAATGAAATGGTTAGAGGAAGACCAGGAAGCGATTGAAGAGCAAAAAAAAGAAGAGGCGAAAGAGAAAGCAGAAGGAGGCGTGGTCGCGCATAATGCGTGGGTGAAGCGAAAAGATCGACTTCGAGTTCGATTGCCGACACCAGAGAAGGAAAAGAGTCACCTAGGTACAGTCAGAAAATCAACAAGTGGCGCGCCGACGCGTTTTGATTTCTCATCAGGACGTGGAATAGTTCGCAAGAAGAACATCAAAATGCCGTCATCCGCAGTAGAAATGATGAAAGACAGTGGTCTGAAATATGTCCACGCCATGAACGAAGGCTTTCAAGGGCGCGGTGGCGATCTCGAAAAGTGTAAGCAAGTGCTCGTCAAGAAAGGACATATCTTGCGCGCGAATTTTGATAGTGGTCGCGGAGGTGATGATGACGATGGCAACCCTTTCTCCAAAGATCGTTATTTGTTTGAGAAGGAGCACAACCCAACACTAAAGAAAATAAAAGAGAGTACCAAGTTTCGTCAGATGCAGAGCAAGGAAAGCTACTCTGCCTGGGTCGCTCATAAGGCTATGAGGGACAAGGCAGTCAAGTTTTTGCAGCATCTTCCTAAACCGAAGGCAACGCCTGAAGACAATGATGAAAATGATAGTGCTGTCCCTGCGTCGGTACGATGGGAAGAGGTAGGCAAGGCACTCAAGGCAATTGATCGAGGACTCTTGGATGAATGGGTCAAATGGAGTGATGGATACAGAAGCGCCACACGATGTCGAATCCTCTGGGAAAGCTTTGCACCTATCGCGTGCGACGTGCACTGCACATCATCAGCTATTCGCGACATCTTTCTCAAGCTCCTGCATCGCAAAGGCATTAATTACAAACAGGCTTTTCTGGATCATTGCGAGCGTAAACACAAGAAGCTACTAGCACGCGGTGATGGCGACTCGGTACCAGACGAAATGACCGAAGAGGAGCAGATGGAACGGTTTGCATTGCTCAACACCAAGGAGTTCACGAAGTTGCTATTGGATCTCGGTGTTGTGCTGCAACCTGAGGAAGTGCAGCGGTTGATGGAGTACTTTGACACGAATGGCGATCATCAAGTGAGTATGAAAGAATTCCTTGATGTGGTCGGCGAGGAGCGCCAAACGCAATGTCATGGCGACACCGACATCTTGCTCAAGCAAGTATGCATGTGGGAAACTGTTTGCCACGAATGCGGAATGCTGAACGCCTTCCAATTGGTTATTGGCAACACCAAACCGGGTTGTAATCGCATGCGTTCAGAATTGCCAGGTCACATCAAGCGACGCGAGCAAAGCGCACGATTCGACTGTCAGCCAGAGTGTGATATGCGTGATGTGAAAGTGAAAGCCCCACAACGATGCGCATTTTCAACTTGGAACGATGAGCAAGCAGCTCCGTTTCTCAAGAAATTAGAGCTTTGGTCAGCTGAACAGCGCGAGCAGAAGGTGCTACAGCAACTAGTGACGGAGGGAAGGCCGCCTGACGCTCCTACGCTCTTTCGTGACGATGACGAAGCACTGGACCCGACCACGATGATCTTGTTACGGTGGCATCCGCCTCCAGTGACGGGAAATAACGGCGCCGCATTTTATCAATTGGAGACCATCGGTGCGGAAGGTACACAAAGCTTTCGACTGAATGAATACAGAGAAATTTACAGGGATCCAAAAGATTACTTGGACAACAACGGCCAGCCTCGCTACCATTACGTTGTATCAGGGCTTTCACCCAATACCAAGTATGGCTTTCGTGTACGTGCATTGAACGGCTTTGGAGCTGGTCCATACACGTTTTGCTACTTCTTCACAGCCCCAGCAATTCCACCGGCACCTCTAGCAATTAAGGTTGGTCCGAATAGCATTCACCTTGGATGGGAAAGCTCCAGCTACTACCGGAGACAACTTCGAGAACTACGTCAAGTTTTCGAAGAAGCTGATAGCGACGGCAATGGTCAAATCTCGAGAGATGAGTTCATGGAGGAAATCGAGCGTCGAAAACCGCGATTGTTGGAGTTTCTTCAGAAGACGACAGTAACATCCTCTCAATCCGGCGCAAAAGGGGTTCCGCTGAGTGTCTTTGATGCCATCGAAACAGATGACAACGAAAGCATATCATGGGAGGAGTTCATGCGGTTTTTCCACGGGTTTATGGATGAAAAAACGGAAATAGAGTCATCGTCCTCAACGCTAAAGTTATCCGCATCTACGAAATCTTTAGGATCGCAAGCCACGATGTCTAGCAAATCGGCAAGTAAATCAGCAAAACGACAGACTACGGGGATCTCGCAATGTCGATACATCCTCAAACAGTGCGCGAATGAAGCTACAGGTGAATATGTCGAAATCTATCGCGGTACAAAGAGCTCGTTTGTAGTGCATGGGCTTGCAAGTGGGAGCACGTATCAATTTCGCGTGCAGGCATATAATGAGGAAAATATGTACAGCCTCCACAGCGAGTCGGTTGTGGTAAATACTCTGCTACAGACGCCTGCACCGCCAGTTATCGTCGAATCGAGTAGCACTGGACTGGTACTCACATGTTCTTCTGTGAAGTTGAAATGGAGCTCCTGTTCTGCAAAACCGAGTCTGTCACATGAAGCCTTACAAGCTCGTTCCAAACAAGTCGCAATTACGCGAAGTGGGGGAGGTGGTGCACCATCGACAGACGACCAAATCGCACGGATTTTAAAGGAGTGGGCTCAAGAAACCAGTCTAGACGACGGTACTGTCGATTTTCGCGCCAAATTTGATCGGTATGACACGGATAAAAGCAATTTCATTGAGCTACCGGAGTTCAAGACGCTACTAGAAGAATTAGGTGTCCCTCCCACGGAAGAACGACTGGCGGCGTACATGGAAGACTTTGATACCGATAATGATGGCAAAATTTCGTTCAGTGAGTTTACGAAGTGGTGGAACAAGACAGACGTATGTTACGTCTTGAAGCGCGATCATGGAAAACGAGGCAATGATGATGAACAATCCTCACGTGTGACATCATCCTCCTCCAATCAAATGAGTTTGGTATCGTACCGGGGAAAAGAAACAATTACTGTTATCAATGGCTTGGAGGCGAACACGTTGTACAATTTTCGACTGCGACTGGTGTCGTCGCACGCTTCAAGCCAGTTAAGTGAGGCGTTAGAAGTCTGGACAGCGCCCAATGCGCCGTCTTGTGCTGGAATGATCACCGTCTTGTCTTCGAGTGCCCAAATCTGCTGGTATCCTGGTGTTAATGGTGCCTACAGATATCTGGTGGAATGCAAATTCGTTGAAACGATTGCATTTGAGCAACAGGGAAGGAAGGGAGCTGCAAACAACAATAACAACGCAAAGGTTGCTACTGACTGGGTTCGCGTGTATGAAGGGAGTGATTCGATGACGATGCTGTCGGATTTAGTACCGAGTTCGGTATATCGCCTTCGTGTGTTTGCGGTAAATCGTATCGGTGTAATGAGTGAACAATCGACAGTCTCTCAGTTCTGTACACTCACGAAAGATGAGGAACGTGTGAATGGAGTCATCCTTCGACCATCGAACGCTGCTGCAAACTTCACCATCGAGTGTTGTGAAGAAGGCGATATTGTAGCAGGAGATACGATTCTCTTCTGTGAACGGATCTATCGTAGCGAAACAGGAAAAGTCGTCACAGAAGAAAGCATCAGCAATGGCGCATCAGCATTTCGATCTAGCAAATCAATATCGTCTGTTTACTCGGTTTCAAGTGCTACCAATATCGGAGCATCCTCAGATCCTATTGGGGAGAGAACAATTGCTGCTCGTGTCGTTGGTGTGAAGGTTCATGAGAAATATGGTAATGTAATTACTATGGTGATCATCTGGTGCACTGTACAGCTATATGACGATGTCTTACCAAAGTCGAAGTCGTCCATCTCCGGAAGCAAAAGTACGGGAATACGTGGCAAAAATGCTGTTCGATCCACTTCTTCAGTTCACACGTCGAGTCATGCAATTGCAATAACGAGTGCTGGTTATGTACTTGCGGCAGATCTCAAGATCTCACGGAAGGAACGAAGTCTGTATCGCTATGATACGTTTCGCAAAGAGTGGCACGATGAACAGGCACGACATCCAAGTACATGGGAAAAATAAATGCAGAATAAATATGGACTATGAGACTCGTAATATGGACTTGATAAGAGTATTCATCTACATCACACCAACTATCTATTTGTTTTACTTATCATCCTCACTGTCATTACTCTCACTCTCGACGTCAAACTCTGTGGGGGAACTGAAGAGAATCTCGCAAATACGTTCATCCAGCAACCATTCATCTTCGAAAACCGGCAACGCCAGAAAGAACTCGATGATGTTGGTCGGGTCTACCTGCTCTTTATCTGCATGCATCCACTCGGCAATCTCGGCCAGCACACTGTCATCAAAGTTGAACGCTTGAACAGCCTCTCCATAGAGTGTATCGTCTTCCTCTTCTTCGTCTTCTTCCTCTTTAGCTTCACGCTTTACACTACTTGCTGCTTCATCACTTTCATCCTCCTGATCCACTTTCTTCACATCTACAGACCCATCGTTCGTGTCTTCTTCTTCGTCATCCTCAGAGGCGTTATCTAAGTCGTGATTCTCTTCATAAAAGCTACGCGGGTAGATTGATGTGCTCGTCATAGCGAAATGCACAAGTTCTTTCGGTGCTGCATTCGCCCCTAAGGAAACATCCACCTTAAACTCGACCAGCGATTCTCCATTCTCATTCAAATGGCGTGTGTATATATAACGCACCAACAACATGGTCAGTAGAGTTTCTGCACATGCGCTCTCATTCTTGCTGCCTTTCCTGCGCTTCTTGTGCTTTTGTTCGGAAGCAGGTGATGGCGCCAATTTCCAGCGGACCAACGTGTTCATCGTGACATTGCGCTCTACATCATAGTTACACGTATGTTCTTCTACGCGCAACCCCGCCATAAGCCGTTCAAAGACAGTGGAACGCGTGGCGACAGCAGCAACTAAATCTTTTGTTACTGGGTGTTGATGGAGCCGCTCCTTGATGCGCTCCGTTTCCAGCGCCAATCGCGCCTGTTCGCTTAGACTACGGAGTACATCAATACGTAGTGCTAAATCGTTCTCTTCAAAGTGCGCGACGACGCGCTCGATGGCGGCGTCGATCTCCGTCACAATGCTGCTCGCCTGCATCTCCTCTCTTTCGTTGGCTTCGTGAGACCAAGCAAGATGGCTACATTTCCTACTCGCCAATCATCACACAGATCTGTCGATAATGTCAAAAAAAGTGTATTTTTGACAAATTTGTGCACGGTTCTGGAGCTGAACCGGTCCCACATAAATGCACTAGAACTGTATTTTCTTTTTTAAGTATCTATTCTGTACGTGAAATACTGAAATCCATTAAATATGATACTTAAACAAGATATTACAATATTGAGCGCACTTAAACGAAGTGGCGGGGAGCTCTTCCAGTCATCACCTGCAACTAGAAAGCACTAACGGGGAAAGACACACACACATACATCTCGCTTGCTCTCTTTCTCTGATCAACCGCAATGGACGCAAACAATCCAGGTACGCTCAATCTGGTCAAGTCTATGTTATGAGTGTCTGTTATATGTTGATGCACGCATTAGGATAGCGAACAGCTACTTCTTGCGGCCACTGCAGTTCCGTTCTAAACGAATCTTTGCTCACAAATTGGGTATGTTGTTGTGTGTGTGAATACAGAAAAGAAATCGAGTTTGAGCGCTAGCGCCAAGTCATTCACCTTCAATCCTGGGGCTTCTTCATGGGCGCCATCGTATGCGCCACCACCGCCACCACCACCACCTTCCGCTCCACCTGCACCTCCGGCAACACCATCGTTCAACCCAGTCATGCCAGTGCCAAAGAAGGGAGGAGCTGCCGTGACGTTGGGTAGTGCTGCTGCACCTGCTCCAAACAGTCCAGCTATCACTGCCAAGAAGAGTACACCGGTACCATCTCCTGTCAAAGAATCTCCAAAGGTAGCGAGCCCTGCTGCTTCCCCTGCCGCTTCCCCTGCTGCTAATACTGAGGCGTTGGAAGAGAAAGTGGAGAAGCTCGAGTTGAACGAGAAAACCGAAGAAACTGGTGAGAATGTTGATGGTGAAGAGGAAAACGACGAATTCGTGGAAGAAGAAGAAGTTGGTGATGAAGATCCACGCGAACACTTGAATGTGGTGCTGATCGGTCACGTCGATGCTGGCAAGTCGACGCTCTCGGGTAACCTTCTGTACTTGATGGAAATGGTCGACAAAAGAATGATCGAGCGATATGAGAAAGAAGCGAAGGCACGCAACCGTGACAGTTGGTTCCTAGCATATATCATGGACACGAGCGAAGAAGAGCGGGCGAAGGGGAAGACTGTCGAAGTTGGTCGCGCACATTTCGACACCGTCAACCGTCGCTTCACGATATTGGATGCGCCTGGTCATAAGAACTACGTTCCTAACATGATTCAAGGCGCATCGCAGGCCGATATTGGTATTCTCGTAATTTCAGCACGTAAAGGCGAATTCGAAACTGGTTTCGAACGTGGCGGCCAAACCCGCGAACACGCCATGCTCGCCAAGACGTTGGGGATCAACAAACTTATTGTGGTGATCAATAAGATGGACGAAGCCAACTGGGGACAGGAACGGTTTGATGAATGCGCCAACAAGCTACGTCCATTCCTTCGCACATGCGGGTTTGCGGTCAAGCGTGACGTTGCGTTCATCCCTGTGTCGGGACTGACGGGTGAGAACATCAAGACGCGCATTGATTCTGCCAAGGCACCATGGTATGATGGTGATTCGCTCATTAACTTCATGGACACGATGCATATCGCTGACCGAAACCCAGAAAGTGCATTGCGTGTGCCCATCTTGGACCGCTACCAGGAACGAGGCACGATTGCGTTGGGTAAAGTCGAGTCAGGAGTGCTAAAAACCGGCCAGAAGGTGCTCCTGATGCCCACGAACTCGTCGGCTGTTGTGAATCAGGTGTATATTAACGAACAGCCCGTGCGCACCGCGAAACCGGGTGAAAATGTGACGATTCGGCTGTCGTGTGGGCTGGAGGATGTGCTCAAGGGTTTTGTATTGTGTGACCCCAAGCGTGAGCCGCAACCGCGCGCAGTGCGCACGTTTGCTGCGCAAATCGCGTTGGTCGATACGTTGGAGCATCGTCCGCTGTTGACTGCTGGGTACAAGTGCATCTTGCACGTGCACACGATCGCGCAAGAATGTACGATTACCAAGTTGTTGCTCCCGATTGACCCGAAGACGCAGAAGCCTGTCAAGAAGCATGTGACATTCATCAAGCAAGGTCAGAGCGTGATCTGTCGTATCGAAGTGGAGCAAAGTATCTCGGTGGAAACGTTTGAGACGTTCCCGCAATTGGGGCGTCTGACGCTGCGAGACGAAGGCAAGACGATCGCCATTGGTAAGATCCTGAAATTGGAAAAGTAAGCAGTAGATATGAGGACGGAGAACGGAGGAGAAGATCCCTGTAAGTGTCCCTGCGTGTGCTTTGTCAATCATGTTCATTGACAGTGCGAAAAGATTAGGCTTCTCCTGCCAGTACCAATCAAATAAAAAGCGGTTTTACATTGTGATGTGATGGTTGATTACTTTTGGGTGATCTACTTACTTGGACATGGTCATACCAGTAGCCATTTGCTCGCGAGCGATGGTAAACACTGCGACAAGTGATGTGAGTTGCAATTCCTCGGTCGTACCGCTTGCAAGGCGATGTTCAAGCTTCGCTAGTTCGTCATATAAATACATGCGACAGCTCGGTGGCAACTCCAGATCGAGCGTGTACTGATAGACATCTTGCAGGATGTCGCTCGTGGCGTAACCTTTCATCTTTTGCATCTCAGTGCATTTTTGTACCGCCATGGAGAAACTTTCATTGAACAGCCAATGGACAATAGATTCAATATCTTTCGGCAGTGGGTTACCCGTGCAAAGATACACGTTGGCTTCGTTGACGACCTCATTCGCCATCGATGTGGCCTGCAGGATGTTGAGAATACGACGCATGTCACCCTGACCCAAGCGAAGTACTGCCTGGAAGCCATCTTTGGTCATATTGAGGCTGTTGTAACACACGTCACATCCGTGAGCTCATTATGATATCCGTCCAATTCAGCAACAGGTACACAAATAACCCACTTTTCTAGCTCTGCAATGTGCTTGATTCGATCTTCGACTTGTGATTCCTTCAGCGGTGCAAAGCGAAATCGCGTGCAGCGTGATTGTAGCGCGGGAATGATTTTGCTTACATAATTGCAAATCAAACAGAACCGCGCATTCTTGGTATACTTTTCGATTACTATGGCAGCAACACCACAGCATAGCTAAGAGTCAATTCTGATATGCTGTGTCAACAGCTATTGTTACTTACCTCGACGAAGTGAGAATTGCGCATCATTTGTCATTGAGTCAGCTTCATCCAAAATAATTAACTTCACGCCCGCACTGCAAAATGGTACAATGGATAACAAATATCAGTTGCTGGTTTAGATCTCCAGATGTTAAATGAGACAAATAGACATTAGTCATCATACCTGAAGAGCTTTTTTGTGCCTGCAAACTCTTTGATCTGGTTGCGAACGACATCAATGCCACGATCGTCTGACGCATTAAGCTACATCAAATGCATTTTGTCTGTAACATATACCTCACCACACACAAATTTCACTAAAGGAATTCAACAACAAACACATACCTCCAAGACCATTGAGCCGTAATTCTTGCCATACAGTCGGCGAGCTGCCGCGATGATCATGGACGTTTTCCCAGTGCCTGGTGGGCCGTAAAAGAGCAAATGGGGCAGTTTCTGCGCATCGATGAGCCGGTTGAGCGTTGACACGATCTCTTGATGTGCGATCAGATCATCGAGACTGGACGGCCGGTATTTTTCTACCCATGGCCACGACTCAGTTGCACGATTCTTGGAGGAAATCCCCTCAAAAGACGGCGTGCTGTTGTCCGCTGATTTCATTTCCACGTCCTCCACCATTGTTGCCGATATGCTTTGGTAGCTCTTCGTGCCTTGTAGCTTTCCCGCGCTTTTTTACCCGCATCTCTTGGATGAGTTGATGGTAAAAAGAGGTCGTAAAATATGTGAGCGTAATTACGCATTACAACTCGAATATGCTAAATGAGATTCGAAAAATTACGAAGTGTAAATTTCAGGTTTATAGAACTTAGTTTCATTATATATTGCTTTTTTCTTACAAAATGAGATGAAAAATACATAAATTACGAAATGAAATATTGTACAAGTACAAAATTTATTATTTTAGTGCATGAAATATTTTAGTATAAATTCGCTTTTTGCAAGAGTGTCCAAAACCAAATATTTCTTTCCATGGCTGGTGCTACTTCATATTAAGTGCGATAGATCTTCATTGCTCACACACGAACTTAAGCTTTCTATAGCCAAAAATCAACCCAAGTTTCCTTGTTGACCAGCATTCCGCATTCTGCACCCATTAGCCAAAATGGCAGACACGACAAGCATGCGAAAGGTGTTGGTGGCGAGTTTCTTGGCGCGATATGAATCCATCAACAGCACTGAGAATGGAGCCGAACGAATACAACACGACGCAGACGCGACGGCTGCAACGAGTTGGGCGGCAGCCATTTATGCGGCGTTCTATGGTGCACCGGCAACGCGAGGAATCAACAAGTTTGCAGAGCTGGAGGCGACATTGAGTGACGTATTTGCTGATATAAGTCATTCGGCTGTGCAGGAGTTTTGGCGATTTGCAGTGCATGTTGTTTTGGCTCTAGCGCAAGAGCTGCGGCAAACGTCCTCTCTAGACGATAGATCTCCATTTGATGTTATGGAGAAGCAACCCATGCATGACAACAGTGACAAGCGAGAAACGACAGCTAAGAAGGAGAAGAAAAAAAAGAAAGTACTACAATCAAATGCACCACTGGCATTTCTGGTAGTGAATGCGTTGAAGAAGCTTACTGAGGGAGAGGACAAAGCGCACACTGAGTATTGTCGACATGAAGGGCAGACGAACGCTGAACTTCGCTCATTTTGTATCAACGCGCTGGAAACACCGCAAACAGTGGTAAGTAGATTTGTTTAATAATCGGCTGATAACCTATCGGGCATATTTTTCTCATTGTCGTTTCATTATTAGGATCAAAAGCTGCTGGTTGAAATTCTCGACCTGTTTCAATTGACGGAAATGGAAGAAACGCGGATTCGGCGTGCGTTAGACTATTTACTCGACAGAAAATATCACTCCGCTGTGATAAAATTGTGCTCTACCTTCAGCAATATTGATTGGTCATTTAAGGAAATCGTTAAGAGATTGGTGCATGCAAAAGATTGGACATCGGCCGAGTTACTCGTACGGACATTTGATAATGACACAACGAAAGGTGCGTGACCTGAAACACTTCGTAAGCAGCAACACCATTTGCTAAAATGCTCTTGTTTCCACGCATTTGTGCAACCGTGTAGCTCTAATTAAGACTCTTGTGGACGAATGCATCGAGGTGAAAGATTTCGGACGGGTAACATGTGCTACCTCTATCGTTTTCATCGCTGGCGAACACTGACACGTTTTCGCGCGATCATTAACAGGCACATCGTCTGGTAAAGAATTATAATCTGCATACTGATTATCCTGACATCGGTAAGAGCAATATCACGAATATCGTTTCATCTGTATTCGCCAATACCAACCGCTACACTGCTGACTGACCATAGATACTCTCTACAGTCGAGATGGGCTACTCCGATTGATTGAAAAAAAACGATGGCAGCTCGCGCTTACATTTGCAGGTAGTGATGCCACACTTCAAAATGTCCTTCTTGAACAAATGGTGGCAGCGGGTGAGTTTCAGCATGTGAAGCAATTAGCAACAAGAATGGGGCTGTCCGACTTTGAAGTGGATGCCTCACAGATTACAACACAATGCGGCAAGAGTGAAATTGAAGACACATGTTCAACAAAAGAGTATTTAAGCATGTCACTTGATCATGACAAAGTACTCTTCTGCGACAGAGAAGAACATATACAAGAAGCAATAAATCACTTCTTTGGTGATCACAACGAAAAGGCAACAGATTATGGAGAAACCACGAAGTCATCTCCCTTTGGCTCGAGACAGGTTGTAGGTCTAGATGTCGAATGGAAACCGATTACAGCAAGGGCTGCTCAATTTGACACATTCGTACACACAGCAATTGCAAGTATCTTACAGATCGCATCTTCGTCACATGTGTTCATCATTGACTTACTCGCGCTTCATGTAAGAGATAGACGCTTTTAATTGCTGAAATCTACTGCTATACTAACTTGTGATAATGCCACAGGATAATGACTTCCTGTTTGATGATTTTTTATGGCAATTGTTAACCTCGGAGCGATTTCTGAAGGTTGGTTTTGGGTTTCATTCAGATCTACGAGGTACGAGGCGCTGTGTATCTTTCATAACATCCAATGGGGTATGTATGTAACACAAGGAATTTGGCATTCTAATACTCCAAATAACAGTACTGCAGCAAACGTTTCCTGAGCGAGCCGCCTTTAACTCGATATACCCATTTGTAGAGGTGTGTAGTCCTTTCACGTAAGACAGAATGATAGATCAAGTTGCTTATATCATGTATGTCGCCGAATTCACAGATCAGCACCGCCATTTTCAGGTCATTCGGCACGTCGGCCGGGAACAGTTTATCTCATGCAACCAACCGGTTACTCGGGAAACCACTCGACAAAGTAAGTTTGTCCTACTATGCTAAGTGTGCTTCTGTTAATACCAACATTTCTCTGCTTTGAAGAGGATGCAACTTTCAAACTGGGACAACCGTCCACTATCATACAGCCAGCTTGAGTATGCAGCACTAGACGCATTTTGTCTCGTACAAATGACTGAAGCTTGGTATGTTATATCGTGTTTGCTTTGTTGAGTGATCTATTTAATGCTAACGAAAATATTATTGTCAATCAACTATGCAATTAGCACCGCCAAAAACGTCAACACAGACCTTGCAACTTTAGAAGAAAATTTGAGCGGTTGCATTCAGGAACTTACCCACGATTCTCCGTTAAGCGAGGAAATGAGGTCCGAGGCAATTGCCTATCGAAAACAGTATAGGGTGGCGTGGCTGGAAGAAATTAACCAACGAAACTCAACACCAGGATCCAGTTTATCGACGATGATAGACGTTCAGCAATATTGGAATCAGCAATACTCATCCTATGCATCCAGAATGTGTAATGCAGGTGAACTACCGGATTTGGATCTAAAATTTCTTCCTGTTGCAACGATCAAGGAGTTACTGAAACAGGGCGAAGAATCAGGAAAAACTCAAAACTTTTTGCCAGTCAATAGCATTTGCTTCTTCGCAAATGGTTCGTCCGTACACTGAAAATTTGTTGCCAAGAATACCGGTTGCTGGGTGCTTACACTTCATTGTTTTGCATAGGGTCGCCATCCGTTGCATGTATTGATTCCCGATCCAAGCTCGATGTGGTACAATTGGCGCTCCTTTGTAACGTTAGTCGACGTAAATTGAGACTTGCCACAGCCACAGAGTGTGAACAGATCTTTGGCTTTTCGCCAGGTACAGTTCCTCCGTTTGGACACCGATCCTGCACTACTACGACCACGGCTTCTCCAGCAAAAATTAGAATTTACGCAGATAAAGGTCTGCAAAGTGCAAAATATCTTGCTGCCGGAAGTGGTTCCCATACCATGGTCAGCTGGCTTCGTTCCAGTGCGTTTTTCACCCTCATCGACATTGAAAAGATTGGTGATTTCGCATTGGTTAAAGGAAGCTCTGGTCGCAGTGCTAACGTAGAAGATTACACTGATTCTAAGCAAAACGACAGTTTCCAAGACACAAAGCGAGGCGATGATGAATTCTATCCTGAACACAAGTTTTTGTGTGATTCGATGGTTGCTCAAGTAGGTCGATGGCTGCGAACAATTGGAGTGGATGTGATTACGTGGGATCCTGCAAAAGTATCAACCACCGGTGGACGAGATCATAAGAGCATGATGCTGGCGCTTGCTGCAAAAGAAGATCGAATTCTTTTGACAAGAGATACGCAACTTGTTACTCGCCGCGACGCTGGCGCGTGCTTTCTGCTTTCTGATGACGCCTGCTACAAACAATTCCGAGAAATAAAGACCCAATTTGGTCTTTATGAAAGGAAAGAAGAACGGACATCGCGCTGTGCACGATGCAATTGTACCGAGTTCACGACTGTCGATATCGACTTTGTTCGTAACCAAACCAAAGAAGAGATCCATCCCAAAGTTTTGAAGGTCGTGACCAATTATTGGATGTGCAATGACTGCGAAAAAATTTATTGGGAAGGGCCGAAGTACACCACAGCAGTTTTGACGGAGAATGGAGTTTTCTATCGTCCTACGGAACGAAACCGACGACAGCGTCACCGACGTCACCAACTAGCACCAGCGACCAATGTATAAGCCCCTCATGTTACATGAAAAGCCTTTACGAACTCAAATATTCATCGTGTGCATTTTGTAGAAATTAATTGCAACCAATGACTGATTGTCCAAGACAAAATTTGTAGAGTTACTGATACAGTTTTCAAATTAGGTGATGACCAATGTTTCGTCGTCATCATAGCCAAAGTCTTTCTTATACTGATTGAACAGACGTTCGACTTCGGCGACGTAGACTGCATGCACGGCGCGGATTTCTTCTTCGGTAGGTTCTGCCGTCAGTTTGGTAGGGATAGGCTTGCCATAAACCACACCAAAGCGTTTCCCTGCTGGGGATTGCTTAGGGATCCACATGAACTTTCCCCAGAAAAGGATCAATGGAATCTGCAATGTCTTGCGGAAGAATGCGATCACGTTCTTTGGAGGATTCCAAACACTACAACATCGATCACAATCAAAGGTAAGTATATACTCCATCAYCAAAACAAGATTCTATCTACATACTTGTAGAGCCATTTCTCGCCAAAGACAAAAGTYGGTACGAGTTCGGCACCGTGGCGCATCGCCAACTTCACGAATCCCAAGCGCTTCTTCAGTACGAGCACGTTCTGAATAACAGTCAAAACGTAGAAAGTGAGTGTCGTTGCTTGTTTACTCACATAATGGCTCGAACAAATGGTAAATGTGTACCTCTTTGGACTTTGGATCGACCAAGAAGATCTCTGGGACGCCACCGGGATAGACGGTCACACTCATACCAGCCTTCAACACTTTATCAGCCGTGGAGCGAGATGCATCGACGCCACCCAACCTATAAGAAACATTTCAGATACGGTTATACATGAGCTGAGTGTGGATCAAAATGGTAGCAGCAGAGGATGTTAAGCATACCATAAACAGAGTTCACGACCAAGCGGTACGAAGAACATGGTAGAGGCTCCCAGCGCACGGCAAACAACACTCGGAAACACTTTCTCCCAGTTGCCGCCATAGGTCGCAATGCGAGACAACACAATGATACCATGTGGATGGTATCCGAAGATGTACTTCTTGTTACCATCCAGCTCTTGCTCGCGAATCACCTTTATTCTAAATAGCATCAACAACGACCAAAGTAAGCGTTTTATCCATCTACTACAATAGCCACCAAAGCAAAAAAATGGATAATGCAACTCACCCAAGGTAATTCGCGCTCATATTCCACAAGCTCATGCCACGGAAGGCATCCCATTGGCGGCCCTTGGCAGTGCTTTGGTCACCATTCAAGAACGACGGCAAATACAACGCGATAGCAGCAATAGCGACAAACCCATAGCCGATCTATGCAAAATATCACAAACAAACCACAGAACGTGAGTGAGGAAGATACATCAAGCCTACGCTACCAGCCATCACATGCGTAAATACCTTGTACAAGTAGTAGAAGAGCGCCAGCACTGGGAATGGCCAGAGATTGTAATGAATCGTTACAAAGTGGAAAGTGTCGGCGATCCATGACTGTAACCACTTGGGCACAACGCTTTTTTCCGAGAAGAACTGTGGTGGTTCGTACACGAAGACCGCGCCATCTTTTGTGGCATCAGTTGTTGTTGCCTTTGACTGGTCTTGAGCTGTTGATGATGTAGGTTCTTGGAGCTCCTGGGCTACCATTGCGTTGCTGGACGTGTCTAATTCACAATCTGCTGCTTCGTTGGTCTTTGGAGGTAGAAAAAAAACGAATGACGCTCAAATCACAACAGCAAATGGCGGGTGATGCCCTCAATTCTCAGTGGTGTGTGGCAGTCATGACATGTTGACCGAAATTTGTTGACGTAGAACAATCTCCATTAATCAGGTAATATTTCATTGGATAAAATATTGCTTACAAGTCCTATAAATAGAATGCTATTGGTAGAAAAAAGAACATGCGATGGGCCATACCTAACATGGCTTCCAAAGCGTGCGGTGTCACAGACACGCTCACCATGCTGTCATTTGTTACAATGTGGAGCGCTCCATATCATCTTGTGGAACATATTGTAGAACTCTAATTAGTTACAAATTTCAGCCAATAAAATAGATGAATTTGTAGAAAATTACCTTTGCTGTTGCTGATGAAAATGCTCGCAGCTTCGACAAAGGTGGGAAATGCGCAATTGTTCACGTTTGACCGGTCGTTTCCATGACTGCCATGACCGCTCATACAAGACATGAAGTCGAATAGATTTAGAAGGGAAGCTGGACGGTGTTTGATGGAGATGAGCGCGCATTCTGCAATTTGCAACCAAGCAACAACGACAGCAAGTACCAGCAAGCCAACAAACCATTGTTTTGAACGACTAGATCACAATCAAGTATGGGCAACTTCGTATCATCCAAGTTACCATGCAATCATGATGATTCGCTCGCTATACGTACTCAGTTCGAAAGTTGTCCACACATTGCAATTGATATTTTGGATGACGATTGGTCTACCATTGACCCACCCCATCTAGCAAGATTAAACCTCATCAAGCACCTAGCGACTCACACATCACCTTTTCTGAAGCTCAATAACGTTACTTGCAACCCTTGGGTAGCCAATGCAGTTCAGTGCTGCAAAGACTCACTGCATGCCGCATTTCTGTGTCCTTCCCCTCAGCAACCACTCGAGATTGAGGAGGTCAAAGACGATTTCTTCGACGAATTTCTCGAAGTTTTTGAGCCAAATTTAATGTTGAAGAGACGGAACGAAGCTGCAACCAAGCCTGTACAACAAATGATGGAACCTTTAGATATTGGGGAGGATATTAGCAAAAAAATGAGTTTAACATCGACCTATACGACCCAAGTTGTCAAGACAGACACAGACGACGACTGCTGTTCTTGTGCTAGCGAAGCTACTGCTGCTTTATCGGAAGAAGAAGAGGAATTCAGTGATAGCGACCAGTCCCATTACTACTACAACGATGAAGATGATTGCTATAATGAAAAACATAACTGCGAGACTACAGTTGACTGTTTATTGCGTCTGGCTGCTTCTGATTGCTTCGAACCATTTGTCATTTATCTTGAAGACTATCTATGCGGCTGCGGGGAATGTCCGCAGTACAAGACCATCACCCAAGACGTCCAAGACTATGCTTCCAAATACTCACAATATCCGCAGAGTAAGTACGATATCAAAAGCGTGACTCGGCTCTTACAAGCTTTTTCCACATACAACGAAGTCGTCGGATATCGATCGGATATGATCGCCACCGCATTCGAATGCCTCCGACTCTGGTCGGGTGACGAAGACCGTGCGTTCACGTCCATTGCCATGCTGATTGATGAAGTCCCACATCTGTGTACTGCCGAATATGCCTGACTGACTAAAACAAGATAGAGTTGCTTCTCTCATTACAGAAGCCCTCGAGGTTGGTCAAGGAACTGTCCCCAGTGTACTTGGTGTATCCATCAACGTTTTAGCCCTCATTACGGTGACAGACGCTTGAAATGCACCATTACGTGGGTCAATTTCATAAGGCATTGGTCTGACATAGAATTGTGGTATTTTTGCAAGTCAAGACGGAGATAGGCTTTGACAATCTTGTGGCGTGTGATGTCTGGACATTGTAGATGACGGTACAATAGATAAAGCGTAAACTAGTAATGTGTATAACCATTTATAAGCAAAAAACTTGACAGAAAGAGCCCGTACATGATCTATCTCATGACGCAATATATTATTTTTCTTTGCATCGATGTTTTCCAACCATTTCCATTTTTACAGACTTGAAAGGGTGTCTTTGGCTGCACAGTGACGGTGATCTTTCAAAGAGTGTCTTCATCATGCTCGAATGTTATCTTATTCTCATTTCTACCAATAAAATTATTTTAAACCAAATTTTAACTCTATTTTATCCAATAAATTCATTCTGGATAGTTGATGACGGTTATTCGTAAACATGATTTGCTCATCATTGCTATTTTAGCATGCTGGAAAGCGCTATATTAATGAAACACTGCCAAGTATGGTCTTCACCTTTATATCTTAGCACTCTGATGATGTGAAACATACAACACAGTCTTACAAAGCACTGAAAAAAGAGCTTTATTTTAGCACGTTTTGGATAAGTTGCACTGCTCTGACCCCATTGGATCCTTTCACTCGCCATCCTTTTAACGGCAATACTGTTGAAGTGATGTGCTTCTCCAACTGAAGTTGAATGCCATTCCACTTTTTACCAATAATCGCTCATCCATTGAAACGAAAGCCAGTAAAGTATGGTGGCCCAGGAGCTCCAAGAATCAAAGTCTGTCTCAGCTGGAACAGTACAAGAGCAACCAACCAAAACGTCTACTACCACGCAGAACTCGGTTTTTGTCTATGAACCACCGCAATGGTTTTCTGAAAAGAGCATTGTACCCAAGTGGCTGCAGTCATGGATTGTTGATATCTTTAACTG
Organism: Pilasporangium apinafurcum; assembly: GCA_001600495.1. NCBI lineage: Eukaryota > Oomycota > Peronosporomycetes > Pythiales > Pythiaceae > Pilasporangium > Pilasporangium apinafurcum. Next base: position 164,888 of record BCKE01000019.1, on the reverse strand, counting down.
GGTGGTGATCCATTACAATCTCTATCCTCTCCCAGTCTTGGTCCTCTTTTACTATCTGTACCAGGTAAATGTGCCTAATTCTGTATACTCTAATCTATCTGGTGTTGCCGTAATGAGTTGAATGCCTTTGTTCATGCGATATGTGCAATTGTGTTAGATCGGCTATGGAATGATTGTCGTTGCTTGTGTCGCATTATATTTGCCGTCGTTCTTGAACGGCGACCAAAGAACCGGCAAGGGACGTGAATGGCGTGCTTTCCGTAAGATGAGTCTGTGGAGAATGAGCGCAAATTACCTCAGGTGTGACGTTTGTACATCATTACTTTTGCCAACATTCCTCACATATCATGATTGTTTCTAGGATGAAGATCATTCGTGAGCAAGAACTGGATGGAAACAAGAAGTACGTCTTCGGATACCATCCACATGGTATCATTGTGTTATCACGCATTGTTGGCTTTGGAGGTATCTGGGAAAAAGTGTTTCCCGATGTTTCTTTACGTTTATTGGGAGCTTCTACCCTCTTCTTTGTGCCCTTCTGTCGCGAAATCTGCTTATGGTAGAGCCAAGATCTCCGTATCTGTCTGCGTATTCCTTGCTAATCATTTGTGTATGCTGCATACAGGTTGGGTGCTGTTGATGCATCTCGCTCCACGGCTGATAACGTCTTGAATGCTGGCATAAGCGTGGTCGTCTATCCCGGTGGCGTCCCAGAGATCTTCTTGGTCGATCCAAAGTCCAAAGAGGTACACATTTACCATTTGTTCGAGTCATTATGTGAGTAAACAAGCAGCGACACTTACTTTCTACGTTTTGACTGTTATTCAGAACGTGCTCGTACTGAAGAAGCGCTTGGGATTCGTGAAGTTGGCGATGCGCCACGGTGCCGAACTCGTACCRACTTTTGTCTTTGGCGAGAAATGGCTCTACAAGTATGTAGATAGAATCTTGTTTTGGTGATGGAGTATATACTTACCTTTGATTGTGATCGATGTTGTAGTGTTTGGAATCCTCCAAAGAACGTGATCGCATTCTTCCGCAAGACATTGCAGATTCCATTGATCCTTTTCTGGGGAAAGTTCATGTGGATCCCTAAGCAATCCCCAGCAGGGAAACGCTTTGGTGTGGTTTATGGCAAGCCTATCCCTACCAAACTGACGGCAGAACCTACCGAAGAAGAAATCCGCGCCGTGCATGCAGTCTACGTCGCCGAAGTCGAACGTCTGTTCAATCAGTATAAGAAAGACTTTGGCTATGATGACGACGAAACATTGGTCATCACCTAGAGAATTGACATACGTATCGATAGTCAGCATACTAACAAATGTGAATTCCTTACAGCTCTTACGCATACGAGAGAGATTCACTAAACCTGAACACGAATCACAAAGTCACCTTTTCGCGGCCTAGCCTCTGCATATATCACCAATCATGTGATTACACAAATGGTATCTTGTGATATGTCTACTGCCACAAACACATCGTCTCTGTGATCGAAAACACGCCAAACTTGGATTGACATTTCATAGGAGCCATACCATCATTACTTACACAATGAGGTGCTTAGGATGTTTGATTACACGCCACTGAATTCGGATTATTCAAGCGCGCTATATATCATCAGCTCAAATGAATTCAATTGGTTATGTGCTCGAGGAGGCGAGTGGGATGCAATTGACAATCCCTAATACACTGGGATTTTATGTTGCCTGACAAGGATAGTATAGGGAGAGACAATATATAGTTTTCATATTGTTCAGTCAGAATTTTGCCATGCTAAGATCAATACACTGTGTTTGAGTTTTGCGTTTCATGTAGAACAACACAAAAACGCTGTTTTCTATCATAAAGTGTTTGATTACGCACCAGTGAATTTAGATCAATGTCAATATTCTTCGCTTCAAAGCACAATACTCACATGCCGGATTCGATTATACTTTGTTCATCGAACATACTCAACAAGTTGTCATATGCAGACGCATACTTGGGTCCTTCCCAGTAGATTTTATGGCACTCAGTACAGACCCAAAACTCATCCACCGTATGGAGGATGTTTTCATATACCTCTTCTTCAGTTTGATTGCGTACAAAATCAACGTCCACGATTTTCAAGCTCTTGCTGTTGCACCGCGCACATCGCGTCATCATTTCGTCTTTCTTGAGCTGAAGCGCAAAGTGATTCTTTATTTCCTGGAATTGCTGATACGGATTATCGCTTGACACCACAAAGCATGCGCCTGCATCTCGACGATTTGCGAGTCTTTTGTCACGAGTAATTACAATCCGATGTTCTTTAACAGCAAGCGCTAGTAGTGCACTTTTGTGATCCTGGTTGGTAGTTTTCTTTGGAACCGCATACGGGTCCCAAATGATCACATCCATGCCGATCGTGCGAAGCCACTTGCCGACACGTGCAACCATCGAGTCAGCCAGAAATTTGTACTCTAGAGCTTCCACGTCTTCTCTTTCTCCGTCGGAAGTATCATCTAAATCTGGCAGTGGTCGTGTAGCAGCCGATGGTAATCCACGCTGAATATCTCCGACAGCTTCGATTTGTATTAGCGCAAAAAAAGCAGCAGAGCTTAGCAACAGCAAAGACTCATAAGAACCGCTACCAGCAATCAGGTAGTTAGCATTTTGAAGGCATATGTCAGCATAAATTTTGATATCCAACGGTGATTGCAATGGCATTTGTTCTGGGATAGGAGCTGATTGACGTCCATGACCAAATGGTGAAACAGTGCCTGGACTAAATCCAAAAATCTCTTCACACTGGTTTGGTGTCGCCAATTTGATTCTTCGTCGACTCACACCACAAACCAATGCCAGTTGAGCTGTATCCAATTTATAATTTGCATTGATGCATGCTACACAGGGGTTTTCTGTGAGTAACAAGACAACTGTCAGTCTTTTATGAATTTGGACGAAATGCAAGTAAGCATATCGATAACACATACCATCAGCGAAAAAACATATGCTGTTTACAGCTAGAAACTGATCGGGTGCGGACGGATCCTGTGATCGATCTAGCAACTCTTTCACGGTTTCCACTGGAAGAAACTTGATCTCGAGGTCCAGCATTTCTCCATTTTCGTGCTGAACCATAGAGCGACTGTATGATGATTTACGTTCATCCCAGTATCTGTGGATATCTTTTGGCGTCAATAGTTCTGACGTTTGGGTAGAACTCTTCATTGTGCTTCGATTACGCCAATTCTCTTGGTATTGCTTGCGATGATTCACTGCTTCGTCTGCCGCATCTCCGATGAGTGGGGAAGAATGTACAAGTTCGCCAATACTTCTGCTTATCTTCTTCCAAGACGGAAGATCACCATGTTGTTTCAATTGTCGTGTATGAGAACTACGGTGTAGCAAAATCGCGTTATACAACTTGACCTTGCAGTAGACATACACTAGTAGACATCCACACTCACAATTTTGCAATTATTTGAACGAGACAAAAGGCATCCAGTGCTGCATACTGAAGTTGTGGACGCGAAAGTGGTCGTGCGTCCCAGTCCGAAAGTTGCATTTTCTAGCGTAGTACACAAATGAAAGTGGTGGCTAATCACAGATACAGTATACACACGTCGTACTACAACCACAAAATACACACATACTTTATCAAGTGGTTTCCCAAGTATTCTGTTGGTGGCATTCGATAAACTCTTTCCCGCCGAGGCACCAAATGACTTGACTAACACAGAGTTCAACTAAATAAAAGCATTAGTAACAAACATCAATTGATGCAAGAAGAAGAATTACCTCCAAAAACGGTGAGACTGACAAAAACATTGGTCTTTCTGGGAACGTTTGGTGCAGCACTGGAATTGAGTTCAAGAAAGCAATTGAAGAAAGCAAAGTTAACTTCGCGTGCTCTAACAAAATGAAAATCAACGCACTAATATTACCTTTGAGGTCTGAGGCAAAGCCAAAACCAACTTTGAGAAGTTGGTGCGAATGAAATAGTCGAGGAAGGAAGATCTCGAGCAAGTAATCGTTATCCTACATAATCAACGAATTATAAGTATCATATGGCACACACTGCAACAGCAACATTAAACCTACGTGGAGTGCCAGTAGGTCTATGATGAATACACGCGACATGGATGCTATTTGCAGAATACTTGCAACGGCGGTTGTCGTGATGGAACCTGTGGCTGTAGCAATTTTGGTTGAGATCGGTTTCCACTCAACATCTAGACCAACGACTTGGTTCATCTGGAATAAACCGTCCCCATTGTGTACCATCTTTTCTTCATCATGTTCCTCTCCACCATCGTCACCAAAGAAATGCAGCATCGCGTCTTTGACGCTTTCTTCCGTGTTGCAAAACACGATTTTCTCATCTTCCAGTGGCAACTCCAAAACGCCTATGAAAGCACCAGTGTTGGTTGACTGGGAGAGCCTATTGGTTACGGATATCGTATGCGATGCAATTTGAGAAACATCGGGTTTGAAGTTGTCGAGTCCGAGTCGTTGTGCCAAGTGAATGGCATGTTGTATTTCTCCAGCTGCAACCATGTGATCCAAAAGTATTTTTTGGAGCGTGGCGTCACTTCCGACGAAAGAGAGTGCTATTTGCCACCTTTGCTTTTCAATGAGTTTCATCAAACCGTCGCGGTTGTAGAGCATGTCTGTTGTCACATCAATTGAATTTCATGTTAGAAGTTCCCACGCTCGGTGTGAGTAAATGCAATCAAGGCAAACCACAATCTCACCTATATCTGGATATTCTTGTTGTAGTTTGAAATTGTAAACAATACGGTGCGCCTATTAGATAAACGTGAGAGCATCTGCATGTCAAACATTGAATATTCAGTTTGATCTTACTATTCATGACCTACTCGTTTAAATTCCTGGGTAAGAATCGCGTCATCGACTAGTACTTTTGCAAGAACTGTCGATTCATCAAAATATACCACATGCAATCGCACATTGTTAGTAACACTAAGGCGAATGGCTAAAAAAAGTGAGCAAGATCAACTCACTCACCAATTTCTCCAGGACGTTCAAACGTTCGCACCATCAATTCCGCCGATACCCAGTCCTTCGACCGCGTCATGAACTGAATCATCGACTCAAATGGCCACGTCATAGTAAGATATAAATCTACAAGTTTAATAAGTGGTGTATAATTCTTGGTAGCTAATAAGTTGTCAGCAGCGCGTCGAATGAGATCGATATCGAAGTCATTGAGTTGAAAGAGATCAATCACTTCCACCAGCAATTTTTGGTCCTGAATGTTACAAGTAACAACACAGAAAGGAAATAGTGCAATTCAGTCCAATACCTTCACTTTTACACTTGCGAATAGCAATACATACTATATATGTACAAGTCCATACCATGATTGATGGATTTTCGAGCCCACTGATGCAAAAAGCACGAAGTGTGTGATTCGTTCGACCTTCATGGTGACAGTGTCGTGCCTGTTCCATGTCCTCGTCTTCCGTCAGCTTCTTCAACGCATTTACAACTAAAAATGCCAGCGGTGAGTTCGGTTGTGTTTTGTTTCTTTTCGTTTGCTTCTTCTTCTCCAGCTTTGTCATCTTTGTCTTGTTTTTCATTGGGCTTGGTGGCATTATTGGCTTCCCATCTGCAACTAAACTCATCGGATCACTCTGAACTTGTTCAGTCTGCTGTTGCTCCGGTTCTCGCGCTAGTAGCAGCACTAAGTGCACTGCAAATTCCCAAAACTCTGGCTTGGCGACACGACTTACACGTACCATCAAATCATACAAGATGGATTCCAATTCGAGAAACTTGTTGGTGCCACGCGTTGCGAGTGTCCTGTAAAACGCTTTGTGGATGCAATTTCGCCACTGTATAGCTGCAAGCGCGTGTGCGTTCGTTTGGAATGGTTGCTGTCGCTCTTTCGCATCCTGTTCGCTGTAGTGGTGGCGCCGATAGAAGGTATCCTCTAATGTCGTAACGATATCGTCCATGTTGACTGACAATTGCAGAGCACAACACACTGCTGTGTTGAAACAGCGATTTATTGCTAAATATTCGGCTTTAACCAGTTTTAGACTTATTTTATGCATTATTTTGTAAAAAAGTTATTTCGCAGGTTGTCCTGATTGAGGAATGATGGTACAGCAACATTGAACCCATGCACAGCTACACTCATCCGTTCCCGGAATCGTAACAGTGAGGTCGTTTATCACCTCAGTTTTTGATTTCAAGTACCAATTCATTCTCTTTCCTCGTGAACGCCTTGAGTCTCCTCTTTTTCTTCACTTGGTCGATGAATAGTCTCAAAATGTTGATTGCGGCGTTGATGTCACGGTCCCACAATGTGTGATGACATTCACTATTTTTGCAGTGTCGCACACCATAAAGACCGTCACTGACAACTTTTCCGTCAAGGACGAACCCCTTCATCTTCTTGTGACAAGCACAACACAGCTTGCTCGTCCTGAACTCGTCCACATCAACAACACGACACCTGGAACCAATTTTCTTCCGTAGGGTCGTTGTGAGAACAGCAATGTTGCCTTTACCCAAGCTTGTGAAACTTGCATCTCCATACGCAATAACGGTTCGTTTATCGCCACCTTTAAGGCTCTTGACTACCTTCTCGTACGTCTATTGTCGATAGATGTAGGTCAATCATCGTAGCCTCTTCATCCTCCTTGATGAATACACGTCAAGAAGACGATCCAAATACACGAGAGAAAATCTCACCCGTTTCAAATAGGAGACAAGATTCGCAACATTTGCCGAAGGAACCTTTTCATTGAAGGTTTTTATGTCAGGCTCAGCATCAATTCACTCTTTCGTCAACTTTGTTCGTCCGTGGTAGCCGCACTCTCTGTAGAAACGACCCTTAGACCAGTGGATGACTTCATGTTTGACGTTCTCTCCTTTCGGCTTTTGCAGCATAGCCATGCTTTCATCTTTGTAGACAACAGCAGTGAAGATCTTCTTTCTCCTCGGATCTAAACCGATGATCCGGTCTTCAAGAGAAAATTTCTCTTTTTGTTCTCTCGTGGGAAGCTTTGGACGGAAGATTGTCACACTAACTAACATACCGTCGGTCGAGATAAAGTGCTCAAACTCCTTTCGTTGGCCTTTGGTCACAAGATCTATATTGAAGTACGTGCGCCATAATTCAGCTTTGTCGGTGTAAAACTCAACAGGATCACCCAAAGCCTTAGCAAGTTCCTTCAGGACGGTGGTGTTGATCTTGATGAAAATGGGTCTGAACTGTTTCTGTGAAACCAGAGACCAGACTCGGCAACCCTTCATTCCATCATCCACGTGAGCTTGTATGTCTTTCAACATTGTTCGGAGAAAGGGTATGTAACATTCCGGAGAGCTCTTCAAGTCGAGTGGCAGCGGTTCGATCTCGTTTCTCACTTTATTCGATAATTCCTGCATCCAAACAATCTCCTCAGTAGGGATGGGATACTTCTTGAACCTGGAGTACGCGGACATCAAATTAGATAAGCTATGCTGAGTTTGGGTGTTTGCACGGACCAGCAGTGAAACAGCACTCTTGATTATCTTGTCTTCGTGCTTTTCAAAATAGTCACTGTTGTGAACGAGAGTTGTAAGCATAGTGCGAGAAGATAGGTTCCAGAAGCGTACATTTGGTCAGAACACTATTAACGGTTCAAAAAAAGATAGAGACCTCTGGACCATCAAGTTAAGTTGGTAGAAGGAATGCTTAGCAATAAGAATGCATAGCTGTTTACAAATGGATAATCAGTAGGTAGTTAAAACTAGAAACACGATCACTTTCGAATTGCCCATGTAATGGGTCTCCATTACATATCAGACTCAGCAGGTCTGAAAACGAGATAAACCTGAACGGGTTTGATAAAGTACGATTTCTTACTGTGTGTAGAGATGCAAACTTCTGCTTGGTGTGATAGTTCATTGTTTACGATTATGTTCGAATTGGACAATTGAACATCAGTCATTCATTTCACTTTCTAGGTAGCTTTATTAAAACAATAATTCAGTTCATAATATTCCTCCAAAATAGTCTCTTTCGGTTTTTCGCTTTCCTTTCCTCTTGATTGACGACGTCCGTCGCCAATCGATCGCACTTCCTCACTGCACAACAGTATACGTCAGTAAAAGGATTACCATTTTACACCTTGTGCACACTTGTAACAGTTCCTCGCCTGGCCTTAAGTTTCTGTGTTTTTCCGCATACGCGATCTCCCATCTTGAGTTGTCCGATCAGTATTTGTCGTATTTTGACGGCAAAAATGGCACCGACAAACCTGAAATCTACTTCATTTTATCCAATATAAGGCACCCACAAATTCGCTCTCACAACTAACTAATAACGGTTTCAATGTTGTAAAACACTGGTGACGGACGAAAAGCAACAGAAAGAAATGAAGCGAAGAAGACGAAATAGAGAACGAAACATTCTGCAAGAAAGTATGCGTAGAGCACAATGGACTCAGTGGTTACCGTTGAATCTCAGTGAACAAGTGGCATTCACTGACTTGATCACACTAAAGCGTATGAATCCAGAGGAGAAATTAACCGACTTGGTTGAAATAGACAAGTTGCAACACGCAATATCTCAAGATATACAAACAACTACAGCAAATTATCAGAACTGTAAACCCTCTACTCAATAGAAGTCTAAAATCTAAAGATAACGGGTAAATAGAACTCCTTTCATCAAATGTGCAACGCGTTGTACAAGTGGGGAATAAAGGTTAAACATCCACATCAATTTTCATTCGGTTGCTTTCTTCTTAAGACGCTACACATGCACCATTTTTCTTCTGCATATACAATTCTTGGTTGACCAATCTTACAGAGTTTGCAATTTACTTTTTTGATGGCGATGGAACAGTCTTGGACTCTTTCTCCTTCTTCTCCTCACCATCAGTAACAGACGCTTCCTTGGCAGCGGCAGTGTTTGTGACGGACGCCGTTGAAGCTTCACCATTATAGTAGCTTGGGTAACCATAGTAATATTGTCCATAGCCACCATAGTAGTAAGGATTGCCATAATAAGAATTACCATAATAAGGCTTGTTATACCCACCACCATAGTAGTATGACGGACCGCCGTAGCCATAGCCATAACCATAGTCATCGTCATAATCATAGCCATAGCCTCCATAGTAGTCATAGTCCTTGTTGTCATAGCCGCCATAACTATAACCATAGTCGTCTCCATAATAATCATAGTCCCCACCAAGACGACGACCATATGAGATGGCGTACTTCTTTTGGTGATCAAGCGGACGTTTGGACAGCCAGCGATGACCTCTACCTGCTTCAACCTCAGTAGCAGAGAAAACCGTGATCATAATCGCAAGACACAGTACAACGATCATTTTCATCTTCATAATTTCCTTTCTTGGGCTTCTCGATAGGCTGGTAGATCTGTGAATCACAAGCCAAATTAGGAACTAACTGTTTTGGAAGCTGTAAGCCTATGCAGATCTTGTTTCATTGGATCAAACCGACTCATTTATTGATCTTGTCTCTTGGCATATCTGGCAGAATGAGTGAGAACAGAACATGCGATGTTCTCTCTGTTCTCTTGACACTCAAATACCCGATGATGATTGCTGAGAGACTATCACTATCTCCTTTAATATTCTCCGGAAGTCTTGTCAAGTCATCTGAGTGATGTGATGGTCGTTTTACCCAATCACGTCTTCAGCGTCCAACATTTCTCTTGCGTTCACCATCTTCAACGATCATCATTTGACAGGGACATTCACTTGACCAGCGGTCGAGTGGCGGAATTGGCGCCGTCGCTATAGTCGAGAATGCTCATTACTTGGTTCAGCTTGGTATCCTGTCTGGCAACCGAACCATTTCATGCAAAAAATGTCTAGAGACACACTATGAAAGCACAGAAAAAAGCATGGCTGAGAAATAGAAGAAGAAAAAATAATACTAAGAGTAGAGTTTTACGTTTCTAGGATTAAAATAACGGAAATGTCAGCGCGAAATAACGTAATTAACCCAACATATGTGTGTTACGTTGATGAATTAACCCACATGCACATTCTCTGACCTTCGCAGTCATTTCAGATTTGTTGCGCTTCGAGTCTTCCATAACGTACCCCACCCACACACTTTCTACACACGCGAATTAAGAACCAGCGGACACAAATGCTACCATTTCTCCACGTCCCACGATACGTTCATCGTGCGTTGGCGGTAGAAGAAGAGCAGGCAAGAACGCCAGCAGTGATTCCCAATCCCAATGAACAACACCGGCCGCGATTCCAACCGCATCGTCGCTTGCGTAACGATGATGGATCATCGGCCGATATGACCACCAGTCAATTGGCATATCGCTTCGCACAAATGTTGACCGAACGACAACGCATGCACGAGTGGAATGATAGCAAACAGCACTCAAGCAGAAAACGACAGCATATACGAACCCGCAGGTCGAAGAACTGTGGACGCGCACGCACTGAACTGGGAAAAGTCACGCGGCGAATACGGAAACTTCGAGTATGTGAAGTAAACAATGAATCGAACGACACTGATAATAACGACGAGATCCGAATGGATAGCGAGAGCGAAGCGGACGATGAGGAAGAATACTATGGGGAAAAAGAGCAAGAGGCGGCATTGAATGCGATGCTGCTACGATTTCAAGACACGATCGTAGAGTTAGAACGGTCAGTATTGCTTCAGGATTCAGCGTTGATGATGAGGCGTACAAACCGTACGGCTATGGCTGTGGAGCTGAATAAATTGTATCATGACGCTGTGGCATTTGGGTATGACCCGATGAATAGCAATCGTGCAGTGCGGACGATAACGACACAACGATTCATGGAGAGTGCGTTTGCTCACGATATGATCTGCCGGGATTTTAAAGGGACACAACGACTATTGGATCAGTGGGAGAAGTACACAACTTTTTACGCCAATTTGCGCGTGCGGTTGCGGTCGATCAAGCTCATTGACGAACGCGAGACGCACGTGTCGGTACGATCACTGTCTGATATGCGAATGATATTTGTCGATGACACATTCAAATTCCTCTTCCCATCATTTTATCAACAAATGCTGATAGACCCACAAGCGCAAGCAATTGCCAACAAGTTGATCGGTAAGGAAGTGAAGATGGAGTTTGACTTGGTGTTGCATTTTAATCATCAGGGTCAGGTCTTTGCACATGAATCTCGAGTGCATATCGTATCGGCGCTACTGAATGTCCTAAAAGATCCTTTTGCGACCATGCGCGTCGTTGAATCTGCGCTCATAACACAAGATGGCCATTGGAAGATTCAACATGACTCCGAGATGTATGACCGCGTGAAGGCTTTACCCACACCCTTGCTCTAAAGTTGCAATATTTTATCGATACTCAGTTTTGACTTGCGAAAGCTCTTTGAGATTGCGTTGAGACGTGCAATCCAGCTTCGTGTCCAAAGCGGGGCTCATAGATGCAAATCCACCATTGGAATGTGTCTCATCGTCAACCGTTTACGATAACAGCAACTTGGGACGGGATGCTCTATTTGAGACATTGGATGTCTCAAGCACTTCATCACTTATGTCTCACTTATCCGAAGACAGTATATACGCCGTGGCCTCTTTTGCCACGAGATGGTCTGTCCACATAAGTATTTGTGTTCAATGTGGCGGTACTGGAAAAATGAAGAGTGTAGTATCTTTTTCGTCAAAATCCTTGATGAACAATTGAACAAACATGACAGAGAAAGCGTTTGATTATAACCGTGATCTCATCCCGTCATGTCGTGTTGAATACTGGAGCGTGGTGTATGCAAGGGCTGTCGTTTCTGCAATTTTAATATCAGCCATCCTTTTGTGCCTCGGGAATCTTTGTATTGATTTGCTGAATAATGGATTCCAACGTTCGTCATGAGCTTGTTATGCTCGTCATCTCCCACTTCTATGTGTATCACAAAGTGTTCGAAAGTAAACACTTCCTGCGTTCGGCAAACCAGCCACCTTCATATTAACGCAAAATAATACATTTTAGGCTATCCTGTAATGTTTCCCAGTAAATCTCTACGGATTTGAAGCCAAGTGTTAACAAGACGTGCATTGAAGGTACCGATTGATCAATCTCCAATCTCCAATCGACGAAGCAACAAGAAGGTCTGCAGTGGTGTAAAAACAAAGAATCAAAATCAAAGCATGCTCCCTCTTTTCCATGGTAGCTTCCCAATGCACTCAGTATCGACTGCCAATATTGGCAGGAATAGACATAGACAGAGGACTCTATCAGACGAAGCGGATGATGTGGGAGCGGAACGAGCGCGGCAATTGGCCATTCGGTTTGCACAAATGCTGAATCAGCGTCGACAGTCCCGTCCATCGACATCGTCACTAGCTGCAACTTCAGCAACAACAACGACAATAGCATCGAGCAAACACAACAAACGTACGTCCAAGCGCGGGAGAAATCGTTCTCGTGCAACGAAGAATTGCATGTGGCAACGCAGGGAAATACGAAAGTCAATGCAGCTCCTCCAGCTAACTGCTAATCCCACTACTACAACAGAAAATGATGAGAAATCTAGTAGTCAATGGAGAAGCGACGGCGGTGTTTCTGAATCGGAACAAAGTGAGGAAGCCCTAGTGGACGATGAGGACGGGTTTGCTATCGATTTGGTAAGGTTGCAGAACCAAGCAGCGGGAATGGAACGCTCTACTTTCTTGCATGATTCTGCTCTTTTGACCTGGCGATCAAATCGAACTGCTGTGGCTGTTGCTCTCTGCAAGGCAAATTTCGATATGATATCACATGGTTACAACCCCTGTGACGGTAGTGCTCATAGTTTGGTTACGAAGCACTTCATCGAAAGCGTATATGAAGATGACCTACTCTGTCGCGATTTCCAAGGACGGCAACATCAGTTGGATCAGCTCGAGCAATACACAGTACTACACAATCGTTTCCAAATTGGGCTTAGAGCTATCACTCTCATTGACGAGCAAGATGCGCGGGTGTCTATTCGTATCAAAGCAGAGATCTCTGTTGTGATTAGTATGAAAACTTTACAAATAATTTACCCAGCATTCTACAATGAGCTTGCCACAGACAACCACGCACGTGCGATCGCAGACAAGTTGGTTGGAAAAGAATTAGCCATTGTGCTGGATATGGTGATGCATTTCAATCAGCACGGGCGGATCTTTGCCCACGAATCACGGGTACACATGGTGTCGGCACTGCTGAACGTGTTGGGCGATCCGATCGCGACTATGCGTCTCATAGACGCATCGCTTGTGACACAGGATGGTCATGTGAAGATTGAGGAAGATTCTGAGATGCCTAGACGTCTGAAGACATTGCCGAGTCCGATGTTGTAACACAATTTCTTTTTTCTTGCTGGATGATCCACTCCATGCGTTACGGGAAGAATGAGTGATGGTGTTGCATTAGTGGATGAGGGTAGTCTACGTGCTACATAGTTTTATGAGTTTTATAAAGCACGAATGTATGAATATAATGTGGAGAAAGTATTTCGTATGCTATCGTAGCATCTGTCGAAAGGTATTTTCTTTACAGGTGTTCATTTCGAATGGGTATAGTCAAAGCATCGTCAAAATTTTCGGATTGCAATTTTATCTGATAGAATCTCAAAGAGATCATATGAGACACCAAAGTGCTTCAGGGAGGATCTCCTGTTTTTTTGTTCGGGGCCGAATTGATTAACAAAAGCTAACTAAGACTTGATAATCGCGAGTAGGCATCTCCAATACCTGGACTTGATGAGTTCAGGCGAGTAGTTGTTCATCCTTGAGAAAGATGTTTCTGGCAGGATTGACATCTCTCTCTGACTATGCACCATTTCCACCAATCTGGATAGTCTTGGTTTATTGTACTTGAGACCGGAACTAATGTCGATCTTTTCGAGCATGGACTGTCATCGGTTCACATCCATTTTAAAAAAGAAGACTGGCGTTGAAAAGAGTTCATTACGGAGAATCGGAAACAAGTTTCTATCTCACCGGTGGGGAATAAAGGTTAAAAAATCAGGCCAAAGTACATCATCCTACAGGTAGGAGACAAATGGGAGTAGAGGTTATGCAGATCAGTTAAGTTCGGTTTGATTGCAGCGAAATATCTCGCAAATGGTAAACAAGCTTCACTTCCTTCTCTGTCGCTAAAGCAAAGAAATTGAAGCGGTACTTTCCCCACACTCCTCCCGGTTGACGACGATGAACCGCTCATCTGCGCTCCAGCGCGCAAGCTCCTCGAACGAAAGCGATGTGGAACTCATGCGCACGATCCTGGGCGAGCACGTCCCGCAAAGCGTTATCCTCACATGTCTAAATGCCTGCAATTTCGACGTCAGTGCCGCACTCAATTGGTATTTTATGGAAGTGGCATCGCATGCAGAAGCCGACCCGAGCGCGTTCGGTCGTGAAAGTCTCACACAACCACAAGAATTATCAGCTTCGACTATCGGTGGATCAAGTTACGTGCCGTTTATTCAATCCGGACTGAGTCTCACGTTGCATGCACGTAATTTTGCTGGTATGATGAGTAAAACAGACGCCTATTACGCCACACTCACGCGTGGGTTACCATCATACGACATGCTCACACCCAGCAACGAGAAATTTTTAACGATCAGACTACGCAAACGCGGATGGCGGAAAGGTGGGCAGTGGCTGGGAATGAATACACCACGCGCGACGGCAGCGCAGCGACCATTTTTCACGAATGGGGACGTTGTGACGCTGGAATGTAACGGGCTGTGGCTGAAAGCGAGTCAGCTGCACAAGATGCTGCAGTGGAGACCACCGTCAGATGACGAACGCAACCAATTCGTGATTCGTGGTTTGCCCTTGGGGAGGAATCTGCGACCAGGAGATTATTTTTTCCTGACAAGCTACAAATGGAAGGATAAAGAGATCGTCATGCGCGAGGAACGACCTGTGGGGATGAGCAGCTACAATACAAGCGTGCATCGATGCTTCTTGGGTCTTGAGCGGATCAAAACGTATGTACGTTCCGATGTGAACTGCTGTGGCTTTGATCCTTGCTGAATTTACTCTAGATAGATGATTTGACTTCATGCGTGTTATGGATGCTATAGACCATCGCAGAGACTGTATCTGTATGCTAAACTTACAGAAAATGCTGCGCAGAGTTTGTCGCAACCACGTGATCCGATCGATATCAACCATTTGACCATCAATGTGATGGGAACACCGTTAGCGGATGGTAGCCTGCCCCAACAGCATGAGCAAGCATCACTACATTTGCAGGAACCGGTATGTGCGCAGTAGCAGTTGCCTTGTCACATTTGTACTTATTCTATAACCTCACGTCGGTTCTGTTTGATGGTCTTTTTACATTTACAGCGTCGGAAGGAGTCGATTGCGGAAGAAATTGCACTTTTAGATGCCAGAATTGATCAAATGGAAGGTATTATCGGGAAGGATGTCTCTCGCGATCGCTTGGCAAACTTCCTCGATGGTGCAGGGGGAGACGTGCAAGTAGCGTTAGAGCATTACTTTATGACACTCTCAAAGGTAGAGAGAGACTCGACGGTCGCTGGGGTGCAAGTTCCCGCTGCAGTGATAGAAGAAAGTCAGGAACATATCCGTGCAGCACAGGAGCATCATCAACGACGACCACTCAGTGAACTGATCTTGCCGATTCCATCTATGTCTGATGCTCCACCAACACAATCAATTCCACTTTCAACTCCGGGGCGATATGAGGATGGTCGATCATCTTCTGTGGGAACTTCCTTGGAAACATCAAGAGTCTCGGTATTCACACGCTCCGTACGTGGAGAATCCGAAGATGACTCGCACTTGGACCAGTCGACGTACTCCACATATTATGACGATGAAGAGCAAGAAGGGTTGACAATTCAGGACTTCGAGATGCTGAGTGTGCTGGGCAAAGGTAGTTTTGGTGCCGTGATGCTGGTACGGTTCAAGAAGGATGGCCGCGTCTTTGCGATTAAAATTATCAAGAAAGGCAATATGGACAAAACCGATGTGATCAACGCGATGGAAGAACGGCAAATCCTGCAGCGCATCAACCACCCATATATCTGTGGACTTGTTTTTGCGTTCCAGACAAACGAGCGGCTGTATTTAGGCATGAAATATTATGCCGCGGGCGACCTCTTTTATCACCTCAACATGCGAGGCAAACTAGATATTCGTGATGCGAGGTTATATGGTGCGGAGTTGGTGTTGGCGATCTCATATCTACATGATCTCAACATTTTGTATCGTGATTTGAAACCTTCGAACGTGATGATTGATGATGAAGGTCATATTGGTGTCGTCGATTTTGGACTGTCGAAGCAGCACATTTATGGTAGTAGTTATGGGGTGAAGACGTTGTCCGGTACAGCCGAATATGTTGCTCCTGAAGCACTTGCACAGACAGCAGATGGATCACGCAATTATGGCAAAGCGTACGACTGGTGGAGTCTCGGAATTGTCATTGTAAGTTGTATTGAAATTATTGAGTTAACATCCTTATATGTTGCCTTATTGTTTTATTATTATTTTTGAATAGTACGAGATGCTAGTGGGTGAATCACCCTTTTACGACGAAAACGAACACAAGATGCTCAGTCGCATCGCATACGCAGACGTGGTGTTTCCAAATGATTTCCCGAAAGATGCCTATGACTTGGTAAGTGGCTTATTGCGGAAAGATCCTTCGCAGCGGCTTGGTTCGACTGCGATGGGCGGAGTCGAAGCGATCAAAGGCAACCGATTCTTCAAAGGGATCGACTGGGAGAAGCTAGCACGACGAGAAGTGAAAGCACATTGGACTCCGAAGCTCTCGAGTGATACAGATACGCGATACGTTGACCCTGAATTCATTGATGAGGGACCTCCATCAGCAGCATACGATCCAAGTGCCAAGGCGAAAAAATCGCTCAGTAAACGGTTCAGTCAGTTTTCATTTAATTACAACCTGAAAAAGTAGAAACGATGCCACGTCACGCAAAAACTATCCACCTATCTTCTCCGTCCTGTCTGTTTTTTTCGTGTGCTCATTATGTCTCGGATTTCAATGGCCGATTCATGAGCAGATCTTGCAGTTGTTCGCGTTTAATTTCACCCTTTAACATGGCATTAACGGCTTTGAAAATAGGCAAATCGATGCCACATTGCTCAGCAAAGTACACAGCCACCTCTGCTGTTGGCACACCTTCGACCGTGGTGACTTTCATGATATCTTCCGCTTTTTCACCTTGAATGACGCGAATTCCGCACGAGCGATTTCGGGAAAGACTGCCAAACGCTGTAAGCATCAAGTCACCAATGCCAGACAATCCAGAAATTGTGATGGGCTGTCCACCCATAGCCACACAAAGTTTCATCAACTCTAATGAGCTGCGTGTCACGTATGCCGCCAACGTGTTGATCCCATACCCCGCGCCCTCAACCATACCAGCACCAATCGCGAGTGGATTCTTAAGTGCACCACCCAATTGCACGCCGATGATGTCTTGTGAACTATAAATCCGAAAATCGACCGTCGAGAGCAGCCGTTGCACGTACACGGCGTGATACAAGTACTTGGCCGCCACTACGACCGCTGACGGTGCGTTATGCATCAATTCCAATGCAAATGATGGGCCGGACAAGAACGAAAGCGGTTGGTCACGCTCGAGTGCATCTAATATGGGAACCGAAAGCAACTGCTTCGTTTTAAGGTACAGCCCTTTGCAGGTGATGACCAAGATGGCATCCTTGGGGATGTGATCGCGATGTTCGGCGAGAAAATCCGGTGTTCGTTGCGCTGGTAAGCAGACGATGATAATTTTCGCGTCTGTTGTTGCGTTCTGGACCGACGTCGTAGCTGAGATGTTGGGCAACAACTCGATTTCTGGGAACACCTTAGGGTTGCGATGGCGCTCGTTGATTCCTTCTACCTACATAACAATCGATACAGAACCGTAACTTGAGTAACTATTTCTACGGCAAGCCACATAGCGTTATCGGCAGGCGCATTACCGTCTCGGCGTCACGGGCATAAATAATGACATCATGTTTGCGGCGGGCAGCGATGGTGGCCATGGCCATGCCGAACGCTCCAGCCGCAAGCACCGCAACTTTCACGCGCTCTCTTTCAGCAGACGGTAGACCGGCGTCCGTAGCTCCATGCGCGAGGAATTCCATGGTAGTAGAGATGAGATGGTAGTGGTGTTTACAGCTGCTGATGAAGGTGAGCAATTGTGGAATGAGATTCTGGTATGATAAATGGAGGGAACCAGCTCTTCAAGTTGTAGCTGTTCGTTGGGGGAAAGGCAGGTGACACGGACGCGTCAGGGAAAAAATCGAAGCATTTTCAATGACGTGTCATTAGTAATTTTCATTCATTTTTAAAGGTCTGACGCTGTCTAATGCATGAAATCGTATCTATAATAAAAGGGTATCTTTTTATCAAGGTTTGTGTGACCACTCCTGCATTGAATGGTTGCTATAGAGCGCTGTGTGGAGTTCTGCGTCGATCGTGTCATTCGCCAAGTCGCATCTGGTTCGACACGGTGAGGGCTGCTTTGATTGTCCCTTGGACAACTTAGTCTACGTATATGCTCGCTGTATGTGTGTACATGTCTGTGGCTATTGATGTAAAATTAATCGGCGCTTTCCCGCTGACGAAAACCACAACGTATGGCTCGTTGTGAGCTTTATCGTTCCAGCACTGAGCTCCTCTCAGTGTCCTATTAAATTAATTCGTTGGAGGCGACCTCAGGTCGCCGCTGATAGCATTTTGATCTTCTCGCTGAGGGAAAGAAACGTATGTGTATTTTTTTTATGTGTGTATGTGTGGGTTTGTGGCTTTCTTCTTCATCTCTTTGCGTTACATTTTGTTGCGTGGAGAGTTGGACCTCGTTTGCATGGCATATCCTTGTGCGATGCAGGTGATACGAGTGATGCCAGTCGGCCATCGGTTCTCGATGGTTAATCTCGATTGTGCTTCCAGTTTAAGAATGTGAGCCAATAGAAAAAGAAAAGTCAGTATCATAGTACGCGAGAGGTGCTTCTACCGCCCTTGTGTCTCCAATCGCTTGCACAGAATTCTTCTAAAGTATGTTTGAGTCTGTTTGTTTTCATGGGTATATGTAGACGAAGAGAACAATATCTTTTGCAGTGGCTTACGTAGGTTAGTGTGGCAATTTTTTGATAGCTCCTTTGTCCAACTTTATGTATCCTCAAAGAGGACAAAGCATCGTCTTCAATGTTTCCACCGACAGCTCGGCAATATACTGTGAGCAAAAAGTCGGATACCATATCATAGCCAAATAGCTTCCACGCAGTTCACAACACTGATCAAATGACAGCAATGAAATTTGTTTACTGAGAGACAACTAGTTATATGAAAAGCATGATTACAGATCAACTTTTGCCATTTGTTAGCTTGTTGCATGCCATATCCAAAGTTCATCAAATCATAGTGCTGCTTCTGATCCTGTCAGTGGATAGGTAATATACTGGAATATACAGACAGAAAGAATCTGAGCATTTGGGGTATTGCGTTAAAACATTGTATTGAAATCCTATCAAATGTCTGTGTCGTCATTCCGAAGGGTTAATCCTCTATACATTGCAGACATAGAGACTTCCGTAAACGCATTTTGGCATGGAGAATGTGTGGTTGAGAACCAAAAATCTATATAAGCTCTAAAATTCTTTTGTGTGTACTAATAATCAGGTAAATATGTTGCACCAGAGCATGCTGATACCGTGGTGATGTAATTAGAGCGGTATTAACATGGAATGCAATGTTTCACCAGCCTCAAATGACTCTATCTTATTTGGTACACCATTCTTGTCGAATATCAGTGCATTGAAATCGTCATCCAAGTTTCTCAGGAATATTCATTGTTGGACATTCGTGATCACAACGAAAACCTCATGATTGTTGTCCAGATTTACAACGGGCTCGTTGTCAAGTAAACTCGTACCATTTCTTGTTTGAACTTCTCTTTTTCAGCTTCAACGATATAAATGCACTTGTTATCTCGCACTAGAACGCATTCAAAATGACGATGAGCGTCAACACGAAGTGAATACTGATTTCTGCCAAACATATAAATCAAATTTCTCCATCTCCCGACTCAGGCAACATCAACATCAAGGTCTGACATATCATGAAGTGTATGACCATACAATTGATGCTGCTTGTTCTTTGGTGAGTCATCAAATCTGTCACCAAGACAACCAACAGGAACATCTCTTTCGGTGCAAATTATATCACTTTCAGACACACCAGGTGAAGACAATATAGAGCGAGTCATATGCTTCACATCTAGTGATCTGCGCAGGAGTAATGACATACGAATGCTCAAACTGATGATCTTGAAAAGCAGCTGAAAAACCAAATACAGGGGACTTTCATCGAATTGTACAGGTTCACTGGTATGATACACCTTACTAGCAAAATCAAAGTTCGCGAAACTCTCCCAGTATATGTCGAACATGAATCTACATATAAGAACCGGTTGAAGCGCATAATTTTCATGTTGTTTAAGCGGAATCGCAGGAGAGTTTGAGCTTGTATCTGGTTCTGCTTTGGCACATTTCCGCCGTTTTTGCTCTGCGCAACGCGGCGTTTCTTGTGTAGATGGATTTTTCAATATCTTCTTCACTTCTTTTCAAATTTCGTTGTTGAGACACTAAATAAACCATTCGTCATCCCACACATGCAAGTTGATGAGAAAGTATATATGAATTCTCATACACTTCACACTCGGTTCTGTTGCTGTGTAAAATGACTCTGATGAGACTCTATCGACGGACATCCATAACTTTGATTGCATCCAAGGAAACATGATAGCCAGGTTTTCCATACTCACTTCATTAGCCTTGGAAAATGTGGTTTCTTGCACGGCTGAAAAGACCACCAAGACATGAGCATCTTTATCTTCATCTGGAAATTCGAAATCAAGATGACTAAGTCTTGGATGTTGTCTTCATGTGCTCAAATTTTGCGCAAAAATGGGCCATACTCAGTTCTTTCGTGTCATCTTATTTTAACTTCACAACATTTTCATTCTTGACAAGATACGCCTTCAGTAAAGCCGCGTCTCACTTGGATTTGTTAGGATTTGTCATTTTGATCACGTCCTTCAAATATCCAACCGAAAGAATTGCATCATATTCACGGGAAAGACGCTTCTTTCTCCTCGTACCAACACGCCGAACAACTTCATCTTTGCTTGTGGAATGAGAGCATGCGAAAATTCCTCACCATTATTTTTTGGGAACCACTTCGGTAGTCATCCATAAAAATTGGAGCAATAAGAGAAGATCAGCATGACCGTTAGAAAGGATGACATGCTGTCTAAATATATCCATGATAGACAGGAATAATGGAATGTCGCTTGTTTACAATAGATACCCATCAACAGATAACTATCATGTCATATCTCATTGTCGCTGGTCGAGTATAATCCATTTACGACCAACTGATAATGGACAGCGATCACAACGGATTCGATGCTATAGTTGGAGATATGATTCAACCGTAACTTGGGCTCCTCGAGATATTGACATTCATTCATGGTACATGGCCACAAAAGATGGCTATTTGCTACTGTATGCAATAAATTCACCAGTCTCTGACGAATGGTAAAATGAGTATGGTTTGTGTTAATGGTCGTTAGATCGTGTGTACATGGACTATGGGAGCACGGTGGAGTTCTTCTCATCCATCACTTGAAACTACTATCAACTTTATGCTCTTGAGACTTTGCTCTCCATTTGTTCCTTTACGAAAGGATAAACAGCAAAACTTATAGCTATATTAACGATATAAATGTGCCTAATCTACTATCGTTTCTCACACCAAACTTTATGCTAAAGCATCGGTGTTGGGAGCATGGCTGCTCGTTGCTGGGTACATATATCCTCATGCACCTTCCAATGCCCGCTCGTGGTCATCAACGACATATTAAACACTCGCATCGTTTCCGATGGATCACGAATGACCTTCAGTAGTCCCGCGATCGCATGCATACGCGATTCCTGTGCAAAGATCCGAGCACGTTCATTGAAGTGAAGCACCATGTCGAACTCCATCGTCACACGTTGATCGAGCAGTTTATCAGCAATTGCACGTGCTGTTGGGTCCGTCAGCATCTGTTGGTAGAAGGCTGGGTATAGAAACTTTAGTGTATCGACCGTAACAATGAACTGAATCTCTGAGACGGTTCGCACGGATACACGGGTGTCCTGTTCATCAACAAATACGATCGAACAGAGTCGCACACTAAAGTCGCGATGGAAGAGTGTATACTTCTCCCACTGGTCCAAGAAAAAGTGTTTCCCTTGAAAATCTCGATTCATGAACCCTTCGTCGAACACACTATCCATGAAGCTTTGCGTGGCCAGCGTTTGGTCAATGTACTGGGTATTGTTTGGTTCGTAGCCATTTTTGAAAATAGCATGGAATTCCTTGCACAAATCGACCGCCATGGCGGTTCGATTGTGGTGCCACATGAGTAACGCTGATTCCTGTAGGCAGGCTGTGCGTTCCAGCTCTATAAGTCGTGTCTGCAGTCGCGCCAGCGTTTCCTCCAACTCTTGTTGAGTCTCTGGTTCTTCTATATCATTTTGCAGTTCACACTCATCATCGAGACTACTACCAGTGCTGCTTCTGGTAGTCGTGAGTTCATCACCGTCATCCTTATCAAGGCGCAATTTCTGCATTTGTTGCGTTGAAAAGCCCAGTGCATTTCGTTTCTGCTGCGTCGTTTTACAGTTTTTAGAGCGAGTTGTTCTTGGTTTGCGACGGCGGGCATGCATGCGATTAATTGAGTGAAGCTGCTGTCGACGCGTCAACATGGCCGCAAATCGCAGTGCCAATTGGCGTGAGGGGTTCGGAGGATCATCACTGTCGGATTCTTGGGGGTCATTGGCCACCAACGCGCGTTCCACGCGCGGAGGAACACGGAAGAAGCTTGGCCGCATCAAATTTGGGTGTTGTCTGTTCGATAAATTGGCACTGAAGTTGTCGGAGATGGGAATAGGCCCACCAAGTTAATAATTAGCACAATCTAAAACTTAAATGTATCGTCAGTGAGGGTAATCGCTACTAGAAGTGGCTAAACAGCGTGAGTGTCGCATCCTGAATTGTAAATTATACCTTGTTTAAGGTTATTATGATTGGCAGGCACTAGGGTGTGTGAAAATATAGCGACAGGAGGAAACTCATGGAACTTCGCGAAAAAGCAATGGAACATTCAATGTATGCTATGGTAAAGTAAATATGGGTTTTGCTTCTTCTTTCATCATGTCACTATGAGATATTACCAGAGGATAGTTGCTTTATTGGCTGATAGTGAATGCCATCGACAATGAGACCGATCTGAAAAAAATACACATATAACGTTAACGTTGGTCATGTTTATCCACCCTCACACCATCTCCATTACAATTGCATAGGGTGTACATTTCAGCTAAAAATGTCCGACTTTGTCAGACTGTATTATAACCTACCAATTACACGATCTTTTGAAAGAAACAAACTTATGTACACGACAAACCCCAACCAAGAAAAGCAGCGATGCAATCTCTTCATCCATCGTGTTCCAATCCATCACGATTTGCAAAGGATTCATATCGTTCACGATCACCATGGCTGGCGAAGACATTGGCACCCCACAGATAGAGTAGGCCCAGTGGCAGACTATTCCGCTGTTCAAACTTAAATTCCACCATTCAATTGGCATTTATACCACGTTGGTAACCGTCGCCTGTGGCAAATTCTTTGAACATTCTTGCTCCACAATCATCGCGATGAAGAATGATCTTGATATCAGGGCAAGTTGTATATCCGTTTCCATTATTCACTCATTCAGTTCTGGTTATACTGTCGCCAGTGACTTGGAGACAAACCCAGCTTCCACGACGCCGTTTGGAAATGCATATCACTGCTCAATGTTTAGCCCGCCGTTGTTCAGACGGATCTTGAAGAGCTTGGTGAACAAATCTGCTTACTATCTATGAGCTTGGGCTGTGTAGAAATTTGTGGGAAAGATAAGTTTATGCACAGCGTTGCCTACCTGAAACATTTGACTGGGTATTTGCTCGTGCAACCAAGTCGTGATATCGCATAGCAAATCGTTCCTGTGTCGAGCCATCTTGAACTTGATCCATTCTTTTCCTTATCCTAACGTTACTCTATACGTATCTGCAGGACAGTTAAGAAAAAGAGAGGGATGTTGGCCTTAGAAATAACACTTCCGAGTTGTTGATAGCGATGGTTCATGTCCACTAACACATTCAGCACATAGTCACCTTTTTTTAGTCGCACAGAAACTCAAAGGATTGGAGCTGGTAGCTTCTGTAATCGCTCTTGCCGTTCTAGATCCTGCTGAGCATTCCAGTGACCATCCGCATTCATCAGCGAGCATTCTACGACACGTATCGTCGCAAACGGATCCTTCAGCACATCAAGCAGGCCTGGTACGATATGCATGCGCGACTCATGTGCAAACACTCTGCCATGACAATTGAAATGCAACACCAGATCAAACGCAAATGGTACAGCTTGGCCGACTAACTTGTCGGCGATGGTTCGAGCGTGTGGGTCACTAATCATTTGCTGATATAACACTGGATACAAATACTTGAGAGTGTCGATTGTAAACACCACACGCATCTCCGACATACATGCAACGGAAATCCATTGGTCACGATCGTCAACGAGCTTGATCCCACGTAGGCGCACGTGGATATCGTCGTAGAATATCGTATGTTTCTCCCACTGGCTTAGAAACCGTTCTTGGCCTTGGAAATCGCGGCAAATATTGTCTTGTTCAAACACGCGCTCCATGAATAATCGCGTGGTGATAGTCTGCTGGTTGCTGCTGTTACTTGGGTCGAACCCACGCGTGAACACTCTATGGTATTCTCGACATAGATTCACAGCCACTGCTGATCGATTTGTGCGCCACGTCACTATACGTGAATCTCTCAACAATACCGAGCGCTCAATGGTGGAGATGTTGTCTTGAAGCCGCCTCAGCGTCGAATCCAATTCGACTAGTTCGTTCCCTTCATCGCTTCTTCCGATGGTATCGACATCTAGATACCGATGGTCTAGGTCATCATCACATAAACTCCACTGGTTCATCTGGTGAGTCAAACTCATCTGTGCATGTCGTTTTCTCCGCGTCGAGCAATTCTTAGACCGTTTTCGGTTTTTTGTTGGACGTTGATTAGCTTGTGCGAGGTTGTTTAGTTGGCTCAGGCGTTGGCGGTGCGCCAGCATATGGGCAAACCGGAACGCCAGCTGTCTGGCGCGATCTACCTGTTGATTATTGGTCATTTGGAGGTCACAGTCATCGTCTCCATCCGCCGCCAACGACCGCTGCAGTACATGAAGCGGCAAGTGGAGAACTGGTAGCATGCTCTTGTGCCTTTGGTCTCTTTACTGCGTTTCAGTGTACCGTATTGTTACGGCTGACCCCTTCTCGTATCAATAAAACGGAACACTGGCGCGAAGAAAATCGCAAAACTAATTATTGTATTTGTAAATATTCACATAAAACGGGAAAACCACTCTTGGATTATGTTGTCTAGTCGGATCCGACTGCTTGTATCACCGCCATCAGTTAATGCCATTGAGCGCAGGCAAAATAAATTTCTTCACCGTTGTGTATCCAGAGAAATTCAGCAATCACACAAACCACAATCCAACTCTTTTGCTTGCTTGTGGGTAGGTGAGGCCTTAGCCACAATAAAAAAATAAATTATCACAGTAAATAATAGCCAACCACTATTTAACCTTTAACGAAGTTATGTCGTTACGGTCTAAACTAAATCTCTAGTTCAACTTGGTTTGCTACAGCATTCGAGAAATCGAGAAACATTAGAGCACGCCTATCATGACAGGCAGAACCACACACAAACTCAATGCAGAAGAGCGACAGCTACTGCTTTAGAGTAGCGATCATGTAAATGCACATGTGACTAAGCAGTGGAAGGATAGCTTTCAAAGTATCAAAAGCGCAAAAATGCTGAGAGCTATCACATCATCTCTGTAGCAAATGTGACAACAACAATACCACTTAACAGTCATATAAATATGAAGACAGAGAGTGAAAAAGAATAAGCCACAGCT
The DNA here is from genome assembly GCA_001600495.1 of Pilasporangium apinafurcum. Taxonomy (NCBI): domain Eukaryota; phylum Oomycota; class Peronosporomycetes; order Pythiales; family Pythiaceae; genus Pilasporangium; species Pilasporangium apinafurcum. The sequence continues at coordinate 138,829 of BCKE01000019.1, read as the reverse complement.
AACGCACATTGCTGGTATCTGTGGTTGTAAGTTCGCTAACTGGTGACGAGGATACCTTGTATTTATTCTTCAAGTATACGCTATTGTCTACAAGTCTGACATACAACAAAGATATCTGGGCATAGGTGAGATTGATGATTCGTTTGATTGCATTTGCTCATATCAAAAGCAGAAACATTGAAGACATCATCGTGTTAACTTTGGTAGCGTATTTGATGTGTCTCTGTCGGGAGATGGGAGTCCCACTATTCTCTTAGTAACTAGTGCCTTCAGTCTGTTCTAGGTAGATGGCCAAGAGATACATAGAAAACATTGCTCATGGTTCGAATATCCAAGCGTATAGATGATCTATGATTAAAAGCTTCATGCTATTCTCTCGTCACTCACGCAAAATGATGTGTCAAGAGACAAACGCGGATCATATCTCGTCAACATCCAATTGTCAGTGACAGAGACCAAAGACACTACACAGTTGTGGARGTTCCAAGTCATTCAGTTTCCAATTTCCCTTGTTCTTCAAAGGTCAAGCAACCAGCCAAAAGTCAAAGGAAACAAATCATGCAGCTGAAAGCAATCACTGTGTTGGGCGTTTGTGCCATTGCCGCTTTCTTCACTGCTATCGAAGTCGAAGCTCACAATGGTTATGGTCATCGACCCAAGCATCCTCGCCATCACCATAAGAAACACAGCAAACACTTTATCACGCACGGTCGTCGTCTGGGTGAAGACTACCGTCGCCAATACGACTATGATTATGATGATTGCGATGGAAATGACTATGATTATCGCTATGGTGGGTATGACTATGACAATGACTATGACAATGACTATAACTATGGCTATGGCTATGGCTATGGCAATCCTTCCTACTACTATGGTAATGGGTACGGTCAATATTACTATGGCAATCCTTACTACTATGGTGGCTATGGACAATATTACTATGGCTATCCAAACTACTACAACTACTACTACAATGGTGAAGGCTCGACCACCCCAGCCGCGAATGTTACTCCTCCCAAAGAAACCTCTGCTACTGCTACTGCTGCACCTGCGCCTGCGAAGGAGGATAAAAAGGAGGCGAAAGCTACTCCAGCGCCATCAACGAAGTAAAACTATACATCTGATCGAATAGTGACGAGAAACCTGTGCATACGCAGAACACAAAAACAGCTTGATGTGTCATTGAATAGAAAGCACGAACGAAAAGTTGCATGCATGTAGCTCTATTTGGAACATCGATCATTTTCTTTACACCATCTTAAAAACGACGTTCTGACATCTCAGCCCAGTGTAAATTATGCTTCTATGCTGTCGACGTAACAGCACTGTCTACTGGTAGCAGTCGTGTCTGGTGACTCAGATACTCTGGTCGCTCTCTTCCCTTCAGAGCCTGCCTTGTGAGGCAATCTATGTTGATTGAAGAGTTGACATCTCGATTCCATAGCCTATGATACTGTTGGTACAGCAATAGACCGTGTACAAGTCGGAGTTGTCTGTCTTCGTTAGCCTTTTTGGTGTTAAGATCCAACCTGACACGAAATTTCTCGCACTTGGCATTCTCGGCTTGGCAGTGATAGCATTGACAGCTGGTCTTGAACTCGTCCACGAGGTACACCGAGTAGCCGGCTTTTCTCAACAGAGTCCTGAATCCCTTTCTCTTGGTGGGTTCTTTGAACTTACGATGCTTCTTCTGCTCCCAGTCACCGATGCCCATCACTACCTTGTCTGAAGTGCAAAAGATCTCCTTGAAGCGTTGCACCAGCCGCTGCTCGGGCTTGTGTATGTTGTAAAAGTTGTTCAGTCGCATCTTGCGGTACAGCTCGCCCTCATAGAACTCATTCACCTTGTTGTTCACCAGCAGCTTAGCCTTGATGAAAGCCTTGAACTTGTCGCTATCGACAGTCTTGCGATCATACACCGACAGGCCCGATTCCCACCCCACGATCGTGCGACCCTCGACTGAAGAGTGCCTCTTGTTGTTCAGCATGATATGAGCATACTTCTTGACCTTGGTTCCCTGTCTGCGCTGATTTTGAGTGTAACGGTACCGCTTGGAGGTATCCTCGTTGACGCAGAACAGCAGGTCGCTCATGTTGGACCAATGCCCACCACACTTCGCTTGCTCAGCTGTTGTACTTCATCCGCTGGCAGGCCGTCTACATACCGCTCTCGAGCCACTATGAGCTTCTTTTTTGGGGAATTCTTACCATACAGATTGCACCTGATCAGCAGGATGCTGCAAGCGACCAACCAGTAGTCATGTGCCTCAAACACCTTCATGTTGGTCCTGAAGAACGTCTCCCATATGTCGCTCTTGTTGCGCACCAGTTCTCCTTTCGTCACCAGCTTGGATTTGGTGCCGTTCTCCTTGGTGAACAGCAGGATGGCCAAGGTGGTTGTGTCCAGTGTGATATGTCTTGGAATGACGTCGGTCCTCAGAGGGCAGAAGTTATGGACCTTCTTACCAGCCTGCTCGATCACCTCGGTCATCCTTATCATCCCGGTCCAGTAGTCCTGTGGCTTGCACTTCAGGTCGTAATAAAGCAGATTCTTCTCGTACCTGGTCTTTAGAGGTGGCACTAGGCTCTTCTGCTGTGTCACCCACGAGTGGTAAAAGGAATGCGACTGAAAGGGCTCTGAGCCGACGTTCAACAGGTCGTTCTTGAGCTGCCGGAGAGTGGCACATAGCTTCCTGATCGTAGCCTCGCGCTCTCTTTTGGTTCGCATAGTAGCTCTGATGCGCTCTACCAGGTAGTCCTTCTGCCACGTCGTGTTGACATATGCTTCTACATACTCGACGAAGTGCTGCTTGATATTGGTCTCAAAGATGGTTGCCGCTTGCACGAAAACGTAGTCGAGCACAGTGTTCAGGTGAGTATAGGACAACGGTTGGTCTCCTATTGGCAACAGAGGCTCGAAGTGCTGCTTGTAGAACGCAGTCAAGTTGTTCCGTAGGGCTTTGACGGTGGCCGAAGCCGGTCTACCTATAGCCTTCCGCTGACAAATCGTCTTGAACACCGTGTCCACCAGCTCGGCACTCACAATCAGCGGCGTATCCTTGTGATGCATCAAGTACAGTCTGAGGAATAGGAACGATCGAATGACGATGTGATTGACCGTCGCCGCTGCCTGACTGATCACCGACTGCTTCTCCGAAGTCTTGAGAGCAGAGGCATGGCTGGTCTTGACCGTTTTGTAGTACAGTAGGCTGGGGTCGGGGGGGGGGGGCTTGTTTCCGAACTCCATCCGATTATATTCCTGTGTTAGATTTGTATTTTCGACGGATTGCTGATATCTGTCAATCCACCAAATCAGAGATCTCCGAGAGCAATGCAGGGTTCTACAGGTTGCTTCACGTGAATGAGACACCTCCAGAGAGTGCCGGACAACAGCTAGCTTGTAGTCTTCGGCTCTGTGCTCCATGGCCTTGGTACTATATGACAATATGAGGCTCAAGACCAATAACCAGGGGGCTGGCCCCCTGGGCATTTTAAATTTTAAATGATTTACTCGATTTTACGGGAGCTATGAACTTCCTCTTGCTCGTCTGAGGCTTGGTGGTGACTAAGTGAACAATCATACTCTGCTGTGTTCTGTACCGTTGAATAATCTTAACTATGTACGTTTATGGTATTCAAACTTACTGGCATGACCAATATATATGTAGACCATATCAATGCGAATCTCCGAAACTTAGGTATCACCGCCAGAGCATTCTATTTCACATAAGGCGCTGAGTCCTTCGCTTCAAAATGCATGTTGAAGTTAAGGTATACATTCTAATATGGTTGGGCAGCGCCATCATGAACTTTAACATTCCCAACCAATTAAATGTAGAGAATTTAGATTTTATCCAATCAGATGCGGTTCAATGAGGACAAATCTTTTCTTGGGTGGCGGTTCAGAGGCAATCAAAAGACAAATTGTTCGCATGGAGATAAGTGCAAGTTCCTCCTCTTCCGCGTGTTTATCGGCATAGTTTCCTCTCTGTATGCAACTAGTGGATTGCTATTTAATCAGCAAATGGTGCATAGATATAGTCGCATGAAGCGTAACAGTACCACTGCGCGAAGTAGTGAATTGTACACGTTCATGTTGATGGTACATGGCCCCGAATACGGTACTGGCGAAGAAGTGGTGATCAATCCTGAGTGTTTCCCGCATATCAATGTTTGTTTCTTTATTATTGAACGTAGATTAATTTAATATGAGGTCCTACTCATCAAAATTAACGCATGTAGGTGAATGATCTTCTGGAGATTTGTCAGCCAGAACGAGACCATCCACGGCTTATTCTGCAAGTGACGTCGCTCGCTCCCGTACGAGGCAAACTTCAGGTATGTTTTTCTAGCGTTGGACAATAGCCGCTCCAAAATATCTGCTTGCAGGAGCTTATTTGTTGTCTTTTTGCGCATTTTTTGTCTCGCAGATCAGCGTATTAAAGGATATTGCGACACAATTTGGGCTCGAGGCGTTTCAGCCGGTCATGGTACAAGTTATCGAGCCCCAGGAAGTCACATTGGAGTACATCGAGCTGACGTTCAAAGACCAGTTTCTTTCTCGTGCCGATATTTGGCGCTACAAAGTGGCGATGCAGGGCAAGTGTGTATACGTGGGAAAGAATGTGGCATGTCTGGGCATTCGAGCACAAGTGCGGGCGTTGCTTGCGAACGACGACGAAGACCTTCAATGTGGTGTCATTAATAGTAATACTAAGCTCATTCTTCGATCACGCTCGAGTCGACTTTTTTGGCTTATCCAGATGAGTGCCGAAATGTGGGAATTTGCACCAGATGGCGAGCTCTATTATGAAAAGTTGATCAATCGATTGCTTCGCGTTCTGATCAGCAAATGGAATGAAAGCGCTGTAAGCCACTCAGTGACGATTATCGCATTTTCAAGAAGTTTTTATGACAAAAACCAGTTTCCTGCTGATTATGACCCACTGAGTGCACCTTTCAATGAACCTAATCGACAGGGTTTTGGACCAGGCTGCCAGTCAGAGAGCACAAACATTGCTTGCGGATATGGACCAACTATCCACCTCGACCCGGATTCTGGACGATACTATGAGGATTTTTACAAGGTTGTGGTTATGAATTATACTGGTCCAGATTGGAATCACCTTATACTGCTTCTTAAGCGCGAATTTGCAACGTATCACGAAACTCATCGGTGGCGTGGCCCAGACGAATTTATTCCGGCAGAGTACGATATTTGCCACTGTCTTCAAACAACGTCGTCTAATCAAAAACATGACAACAAAGATGTGCAAGGCGATTGGTTTACCCTCACTGACAACGATAACAACTCAAGCCAAGAAGCATACGTACAATGGAAAGTCCTTCCCCATGGAGTTCCGTCTCGCGCAACGGATGGAAACATTCTGGAGGCAATTAATGTGACACTTAATGTTTTGGACAAGCATTATATGGATCGTGATTTGAATCGAACGGGTCAGAGTATTGTCACGATTACCGCCGGTACTAGTGTGTTTCGTGTCAGTAGTCGCAATGCGCAAATTACGAAACAGCGAATGATGGACAACGGTGTCGGCATGGATCTCATCTCGCTTACCACACCTCCCATGCATGTAGTCCCATTATTCATATGTTCGAAGCCAAACAGTCCCTCCGATTCACAACATGTTCAGCACGAAGAGGAAACTTTAATCCGTCGACGTCTCAATTTCTCGGTGAAATCTGATCAAGCGATCGAAACAGGGAATATGTCACCTGACGTTTTACAACGTACTATAGGAAGCCCAGCATGGCCAGGATCGCCGCAGTTGAATGAGTTCAATGCGGACACCAACAATACCGCGGCTGCAGTCAATACTGAACCGAATTACTTGGTTCCACATTGGATGAATATTACATTTCTGGATTTTGATTGCAAGTGTACTTGCAATTGTGGGAGACGTGATGAACAGTATGAGGGAGCAGATTCCAAGCGAAGAGCACCATTTAGAAGACTTTTATCAAGTCGATCACAATCGTGCGAATGTCAACAGAAGTTGAATCAGAAGTTTATGCCAATGCCACCTTTTCGTATGTTCGATCCTGCGTCACCAACCAAAAAGCTGTCTTTTCCAGTTTCACTGAAAAAGTTGATCAAAGGATATCCCAGAAACGCAATATCGCGCACAGACAGTGTCAATAGTAAATCAGCCCATCATCCAAACGACTTCCCCAAGCTTGATGAGATTTCCAGTATTAATAACACATTCAACTCCAGCCCTCCCACGCCACTTAAAAGTCAATGGCAGCTGAGTCGTTCGCCTGATGTTGATTTATCCCTATTATTTGATCTGCGACGATATTCCCCACGAATGAGCACAGGGTTATTCGCGCGGGAAGCTCAACGGGACTACGATGCCGAAGTGTTTAATGTAAGTGTGAGTAAGGTAGGCTGGCCTGGGTCCAGTCAGCATCATGCAAATGCGTTTTCGCCTTCAAGTGATTACGATAGAGATATTACTAGCGCTACTTTTGATGGTAGTACCTACGATCGGCATTTGTGGCTACGACACGGGAAATTGATTGCAGGAAGCGACGACCGAGCCAGTGATATAAAAGAAATATTCGGAGATGGAGGCACCTATATGATGAAATCCATTTTGTCTCCTCGTCATCAAGACCATATTGTTGCTCAACAGATGAAGTATCCATCAAAATATTCAGCACTATTACCCGCAACGGCATTGTCGGATTTCACCAGACCGCAATCGTTAATAAACCCCTCTATTCGTAAGCCATCTGCTGTTGAGCGTGGGACATCGCATCCTCGTCTAGATGATGAACCGAACTCCACTTACCGTCCGAGCACGTCCAACGTCATTCAAATATCTCGATCCACATCTGCAGAAGCAAATCGAAAGTGCCATGAAAGCGAAATCACGTATCCGGATGCAGATTTTGAACGTGAAGTAGCTGCCGTGGCAAGCATATTCGGGAAATCTATAGATTCATCTCAACATTTTCTGGTCAAGAATAGTCTCAGGCATTCCAATACTGACAATGTCAGCTATCGACGAAGAGATCGCCCGTTTACGAGCAATATGGAGCTCTCAACTCCACCTCCATCGCTTCTCTCAAAACCACCAGCAAACTCCTTACAACGATCGATGACAATGAGAACTACCCCACTGAACTACGACGAGTCGCCATTGCGTCCATTTGTTCGCTCATCCATGTCACCACAATGCTCGTTGAGTGAAATCCAGAAATTGCAACAGCGGAAATTTGGAAGGGGTACCAACACTCAGAGATTGGTATTCCCGATGAAATCATTAGGAAAAAGTCCTTTTGGTTCAGAAGTGCACTTGCATGACCGAAAGAGCAATTCCATTAATCCGTTTAAGTACTCATCAGAAACGACGGAGTCAGCATCCCAGCGACTCACCCACAATCGGCGGCGCTGGAGTCATCTTTTTCCGGCGTCTAACAGCTTGATGCACCCCACTGGAGGAGAAACACTTGGAGACAGGGGAAGCAAACAAATATATCTTGGGCCCAATTGGAAAAGTCTTACCTCTCCCGCTATTTTACCTCTCACAATCGACTATTTCCCATCCCTGAAAGATCTCCGATTGAGCTATACCGAATCGTTTTATACATTAACGCTTCCAACACCCACAAGCTTCGATTGTGTCCCAAAATACACCAATCATGGTGAATTATTGATTGAAATGGTGTGTCAACGACTCGCGAGAGATTTTCAATTAGTGGCAATAGATCCGAAGCATGAAGTAGACTCCAATTTTCATCGAGTCCCCATTGCCGCGAAAACTCGCAGCCCAAAGAAAGAAGTACAGGAGACCTCCGCACATAGTCAAGCCAGCGTCTATTGTCTTAGTATGGGCCATCGAATTCATCAGTTGATGCATGATCCGGAACTACAAACTATTGAAGTAAAGCGATATTTTCAGCGTTCAGCACGAGCAAACAAGCTGAACGAGTCAAAAACGTACACATACTCGCTCTGGGTAGATTTGGAGCAGTCATTCCAGCCTGTACGACAGACGTTTGATGAATTCCCTCAGCCTGAAGAAAATTGGAACTCGTTGGATCATCTATTATGCGGATATCATGATGAGATGTCAGATCCAACAAGATTCCGTCGCATTCAGTTTGCGATCATCCCTCCTGTAGATTGTACGCACGGTACGAATTCGAATGCAGCGTCTACATATGTGGGAAAGTTTTCCAAGTTCATTGACTACCTTCAGACAAGAATTGCACCATCAGAGGATGGCGTTCAGGAAAAAATATCAGTCCATTTGAACGCTGATGGTACGTCTACTGCTAGCAACAAATATGCGATATCGAAACGGAGCTACAAGATCTTACTCAGGGCATCGTCATCATCTTCGTCGACCAAGTTTAAATCTGAGGACACTCGTACGGAATGGGTAATGGTGCATCTAGAAGATCGAATGATGGCCACACGAAATTATCACCTAGGAATTCGATGGCTAGCGTGTAGTGGTAATGTCGTGGACGAGTTTATTACCACCATCAAACGTAAAGGCAAGCAGGCTGGACTGGATTTGCGACGCATACCAGAGTACTCGTGCGTTTCGTACTTGCAAATCCACCCACTTGTCGCTCCAATTTTCCTGCCGGTACCCGTTCACGTCATGGACGGAAGTTCTCAGGCTGATGCGTCTGACAATGAATCTGCATCATTCTTATCCATTCTTGTCGAGAAGCTAAACTTTGTATTTGATGATGAACGCCTGGCAGATTCCAATGGGATCGGATATGGTGTGGGGATCGGGAAAGAAGAACGAAAACGCTCCACATTCTCAACCATGCAGCTGTTTAGAACAACGCGAAGAGCTCGCACTTTGATGACACCAGAGAGATGGCAAGCACGCGGCTACAAACAATATATGCATCGCTATGCGCCAGTATTTATCCGATTAATCCATAATGGTCTCATCTGGTTTCCAAGCTACGATTATGATGAGAAAAGCAACAGTCGGCTCGTCGAAGAACTCTATCGAGAGGTCTGCACTCTCATCCAAGCGAGCACAACGCTGCACGATCTCGTGACGACGTGCTGCTCCAGCACCAAGGAACCATAACTACGGAATACACTTTGTTCTGGAGCTGGGAATTGGCGTGTACATATACAAGGTTGGATACGCAGTCATTTTGAACATTCACTGTAAGTTGACCATCATGTTGGATAAGAAATAAAAATGATGAGAACACTTAAATTATATTTACCCAGTATTCGATGATGAGAGGAAAGTGTCGTGTTACTGCACAAGCTCATATTTTCAAAACATCCATAGATCAGTTCTTTTGTTGATTATTGCTAAACGACATACAATACGCAAACACGTTCGCTTGGCATGGAAAACTACACCATTTTACTGCTTTACTTCGTTGATGGCGCTGGAGTAGCTTTCGCCTCCTTTTTATCCTCCTTCGCAGGCGCAGGTGCAGCAGTAGCAGTAGCAGAGGTTTCTTTGGGAGGAGTAACATTCGCGGCTGGGGTGGTCGAGCCTTCACCATTGTAGTAGTAGTTGTAGTAGTTTGGATAGCCATAGTAATATTGTCCATAGCCACCATAGTAGTAAGGATTGCCATAGTAATATTGACCGTACCCATTACCATAGTAGTAGGAAGGATTGCCATAGCCATAGCCATAGCCATAGTTATAGTCATTGTCATAGTCATTGTCATAGTCATACCCACCATAGCGATAATCATAGTCATTTCCATCGCAATCATCATAATCATAGTCGTATTGGCGACGGTAGTCTTCACCCAGACGACGACCGTGCGTGATAAAGTGTTTGCTGTGTTTCTTATGGTGATGGCGAGGATGCTTGGGTCGATGACCATAACCATTGTGAGCTTCGACTTCGATAGCAGTGAAGAAAGCGGCAATGGCACAAACGCCCAACACAGTGATTGCTTTCAGCTGCATGATTTGTTTCCTTTGACTTTTGGCTGGTTGCTTGACCTTTGAAGAACAAGGGAAATTGGAAACTGAATGACTTGGAACYTCCACAACTGTGTAGTGTCTTTGGTCTCTGTCACTGACAATTGGATGTTGACGAGATATGATCCGCGTTTGTCTCTTGACACATCATTTTGCGTGAGTGAGGAAGCAAGTCATTGATTGCTAAGAGACCTCAATTGCGCCTTGGAAGGTCGCATCAGCTCACGAGCCAGTAAACAATACCACTACTGCGGTAAAACTACAAACCCACAAATATAAGCGAGGGATGCGGAACCTGTCGTTATCAAGATAGTTTGAAGTCATAAACACGTCAAAATTTCCACAAGCTTGCTCACCGATCCATTCATTTGTCTCTTTTGAGTCTCACGTTAATCAAATTGCTGGAAATGAAAAGAACATAGGCAAGAGAAAGCCCGAGCCAACACAAATATCACGAGCCTACGTGCCTCATTACCCTACCTGTAGCTGCGTCTCTGTCTACCATGCTCTTAAAGATCGGCCATTTCGTCCGGGCGATCGTTAGGGTTCACTAAGCCAGGCACCGCAAGTTTTGCGGCCAAATCCTGTTGTTCTTGCAACTGTGTTCTAGCCAAATTTTCTTCCAAATAGAGATCCGCGTTGTCTTCGCCAGCAAATTCCTTGATATTCACAAGGAAATCGCGCAAATGCTTCTTGAATGTTGGCAAATCCTTAGACATATCGAAACATCCAACCACAAACTCCACTACTTGCGCTCGGGAAAGGTTCGGGAAAGACGTGCCAATCAGATTCGCAACGTAGTCTTTCAAAAACGCCTATAGGAAGTACAACAGTGAACACAACAGTCTAATTAAGAAGTACAAATGTTTGTAGCTGCAACGTACCGAGTTAGTTTGTCCAGGAGGCATTGATCCAGCGTTTGGCAGCGATTCCCACAACGGCACAGCAACTTGATTGTTCTCCACAATTGAAAACATGTGACGAAGAATGGCAGCATGAAGCTTGAATCCAAACTTGTGAAGACGATCTGTCAAGACTGCCAAAATGTCTTGTAACAAGAGCAAGTAGAAGGAGCGATAGAATCCAGCAGCAATTTGTGGGTTTTCTTGAATGTTCAGGAGCAATGCAAACAACGTTGCCAGACCCTAAAACAGAAAGAAAAGGTGAATATTTGTAAAAAAAAACTAGAAAACGAGATCACAAGGTATCTTACTGTGTCCGCAACGTTTCTTTCCGTGTGCTTGAACGCCCAAATAATTGAATCGACCACAAGTTTTTGGTGCTCCAATGGAATGCCGAACAGAGCATCAAAACAGAAATCATTCACTGCCTGCAAAAGTTTGAAGAAGTTGACACGATGTTCCGGGAAGTCTTCAAAGTTCTTCGTGATCATTTGAAGAGTGCATTCAAACACAGCCTCCAAAATCATGGGAACATTGGGTGCAATAAAATTCTTCAGCTTGTTAATGCACGTGGCGAGCAGGCTCAAGACTTCCGCTTCCTTTGCCGTTGCAGTTGTCGTTTTGTAGTCACTCAAAATCGTCTCAAGAAGCTTCGGTAAGAAGTGGTTAGTCACCAATTGACGCGAAGCGTCGTCACCACCCGAGTGCTCAATAAAGGCATCCAAAAGACGCAAACTTTCCTTCTTCGCACTTCGCAATGATCTCACTTCAGATGTCTTCACAGCAATTTCTCCACCTATAATATCAAACATCATCAACAAAATAATTCAGTGACGTGTGCTAACGCATGTTCATAGTTCCCATAATTCGTTACCTTGTTCAACACATTGAGCAATACGTTGAGTGTATGCCACATAAACGCCCAGCATATCACGGAAAATGTACCCCATTTGCCAATTGAATCCGTTGGGACCGATGGCTTTGCAGACCTTGACGTTAGTTCGAATAATCTTGATGATTTCTTTAATTCCTCGACTATCATAGAGAATTTTCACATCCTGCGTGGCCTGGGACATAATGGACTTCCACGCTTCGTTTGGAAGGTTCATCAGGCGGCCAAGCAAGACTTCCTTGCGTCCTGGGTCATTTTCAGCAGCAAGCATGGAAGCAACAGCCTCATAAAACGTATGGACTTGATGAGTTTCCAGATCCGAAACAATACGTGGAAGCTCTTCCAACAGTTCTTCCACAAATGGTCGTCCTTCTCCCGCTTGAATAACCACGAACTTACGTCGGCACTTTTGTGCAATCTTTAAAAAGGTATCACAAGCCATGTCTTGAACACCAGGATGCAATTCATGCATGAACTCGAACAGCTTGTTTACAACAGTTCGCAAGAATTTCCAATGGGCTCGCAAAAATCGTGGATATTGCCCCACAACATACATAATGTTAGACGCAACAACAGCTTTGTTGTCCTTGCCTCGTTTCATTTCACATAATCCAAGTAAATCCTTGATGACTGTGACCAGGAAACGCTTTTCATTCTCTTCGCTCATAGCGCCAGAAATGGAACCAATAGCCCAGCAAAGCGTATTCAAATTGTTCCAGGACCATTCCGTGCCTTCTACTTGTGCTGTCAATTTTTCAAGCATAATGGTTTCAGTGTCATCATAGTTGAGATGCGTCAGATATACAAGTGTCTCGTGCATCGTCTTGTACTGAGACAGAGCCTCGGTATCTTTGGTTGTTTCACGAACGATTTCACCATTCTCATCCTCCACAATCAAAACTTCAGAAGGTTTCACCATCTTCGATATCATAACATGACGCACACGATTCATCACTGGTGCTACCAGTTCACGTCGACTGTTCGACGCATTCTGGAAGCCTGCTAACGGGTTCATTTGATTCTGATCAACCGTGTACAAATCACGGGTAAAGAAATGCCAGTAATCCAAGCAAATCTTGAAAATACCGTCATCATCTACTTCAGCGATGCAAACAAGGTACGTAAATCCTGCTAACAACGCTTGATGGGCTTCATCACCAGGACTGGTAATTGGGCGTTCAATTACTTGGATATGATAGCGGAAGAAGCTGGTAAAGAAGATACTCAATCGCTGAACGAAAATCTCATCCTGCTCATAGAATGGAGCAAATGAGCTCCCTGGTGGGAGAATTTTGCCCACTTCATTCAAAACTCCCATATACAGCTGAATGTAGACACCATCATATTGTGGTGGCACATCTCGTAGCTGCGCGATTTCACTCAAACAACTAATAGTATCGTTTCGGAACATACCCGTCGCTAAGAACTTCGTCACCAGAATATTAATCAAATCTGTTTCAAAAATGAAACCCAGTGGAATCCAGCTCAAGAAACGTAGCAGAGTCTGAAGAGTAATCGAGAGCAGCGGAACGTGTGTTGACTTGTTCAACACAAACTCACAAAGCTATAATGACACGAAAACGCAGCGAACAATTGTCACCTTCCAGATTAGCAGGAAAATTGAACAACGACTGTTTTTACCTGGAAAATCTGTGTAAACTCGTGGTTCAGACTCTCTTTCAATGTTTTCGTCTTTTGCTCCGTGAGCTGATCTTTTGAAAAATCAAAAACTTCTTCACTGAGAAGCTTCAAGATGGTCATGTTGTTTTCGCATAAAATCTCAGATGTCTATGGGCAATCAAGAAGCAAATTTAGTTAACAACAGAGTAGCATACGCACTGGCGCACATAGATGCTGCTTACCTTGCTGGAGTTAACGATATCTGTGATGAAGGTGGGCCAGTTTTGTGGCCATTCGTGCTTCAAAACTTGAACCAACACCAAGTCCATCTTGTGGATGAACACGCGCTGTTGACGCAATGTGGCTTCATCGGAGGACATCTACAAATACAAACATGTACGTGAGTTTATCAAAGCCAATTAGTCCAACATAATAGTATCAACATCGCTGATTTACCGATAGCAACTTGCTGACGATGTAACTCTTAATGCCTTCACGTTGATCCTTTGGCAAAATTTTCCAGCGATATCGAATGGCATCTTCCAAAATCTACAATCACACGCCATTGCAGTCAGTTCAGTCCATAACGGCCAGCCACAGTAACAAGACGCAGAATAACGCACCTGCAGTCCGAAATACTTGGTCTGTGGACTGTTCGATTGTTCTAGAATATCGGATGCGCGTGTCCAAGAATCCTGGTGTTCCTGTAGCGCTACCATGATTTGGTTCGCGATTCGCTGATGCGGACTTTTGGGGTCATTCATGCACTGCACGACCTGATCCAACGCCGCGACATCAAACGGCTGCGAAAAATCCAATAACTTCTGACCAATTGCTTCCATTTTCAACTCTTAACTCCTCCTGATAGTCACACATATGAACCACAGAAACAGTAAGACCATCATTCCCATCTCATCGCAGTACATTCTAGAAAAAAAAGCACGCAAAGCACATGTAAAGCCGCTACAAATACGACCATAAGCACAGCATTTCCATGGGGAATACCACCAAGAGGTCAATCGTCCGCATGTTCCAGCGAAAAGCGACTTCAAAGACCATTTTCGTACATATCCCACACACACCGCTAGATTTCCGAGGATTTTTTTTCGCGACCTACCTCCGCAGTTTCTTGTCTGGCTCTGGTTCTTATCTTTCGAGTATGTGCGTAGCAAAGGACGCTGTTTTTTTCTCGTTCTGCCTCTCTTTCTTCTTCTTCGCTGGCGTGTGGACGGACAGACGTTCGTTGCGCGACGGCGATCGGCACAGAACGAGCCCGAGTGTGTAAATGGCAATCAAAGCGTAATTTCCGCACTCCAGTTCAGATTCAAGCGCACAGAAAAGCTGACAATCCAAAAATGACGAATATATTCTTCTCATCCGAAATATACGAAAATATAACTGGATGAGTGCATAAGTTACGACTGTAGACTGTATTATATGTAGAGCCAACTGGAGAGGCGTCGAAAAATAACAGTGTAAATTATCACAAGCTTACGATCCAAAAGTAAGTGAATTTGTGGTCCTGAATTGCGGATGGTGCTTTTTGAATTGCAGCAGCAATGAATTGCACGATTCAAATAAGAAAACTGCAATTTCTCCCAATCAGAGAACGACAAGATTCTTAATAATCGATATGCTTATATCTTGCCGGATTAGCCGTTTTTGCGTTGTTTGCCTGTAGTCTACTCGCGCCAAGCACTACTGAACCAGCAGGGTCATCAGGAGCTCGTAATTCTGCCATATTCACATTCTACCATTAGAACAACGAGATTGTTCTTCTGTAGTAGCTGTATCCGCAGTCATAATGACCACCACAACCGTTCCGATAGCCTCCAGGATAGCCAAAACTATCATCATTGTCACATCCACAAATATGATGGTAGTAGGAGAAGTGATCGTGACTACAACCAATTCAAACACTGATTGATGCCGATACTTCGGTGTATTTGGATTCCTGAAAATATCCCTTACGATAGCACGAGGATTCAGAGTAGAGATTACCTTTGTCGGTAAGACTTCTTGCTGTTTCTCTTGCACTCGAAATTGCTTCTTGTGAATGTTGGAGGGTTCAGGCGAAATCGGATGCTGAGGGAGCAGCAGGACTTCGACCAGGCTCTCGAATTAATGCGTTTAATGAAATAATAGCGCAAGCTGTTAAGAGCTTCGAAGGGCAAAACTAAGAAACGATGAACTTTTGATCATCAATCAGTTCATCTGAATTGACGAATCTATGTTTTGTTTAATACTAAGATTTAGAAATGATATTTCATGTTATATTATATTATTCAATATCATTTTTCATCTTCTTAGCGGATTCATTTTGTGCAATGACCAGATGACATCACAATGGGATCTCACACGGTTCGAAGCAGCGATTCGGACGCCTGAGACGTACGTAGCAGTGCTCTCCAGCAATGAGGTGAGCATGAGTTATTAGAGCTAAGCCCTTGCGCACTGTGATAGTTACCATAGTAGGGTGACTAATGAGACTGATTTGCTCCTCGCAACAATGTAGCTTCCCACTGCATTAGTTGCATGCTTGGACCAGCTCAACAATGGAAATGCCACTTTAATGGCCAAGCCACAATTGCAGCAGTGCCTTCAAATTTGTGCGTCCACTCTTTTATGTTTTTTTTTATAGAACTTGACTGATACGGATTATATGATGCCTGTTAGTGCTGCAAATGATTGATTTCCCAGCCCAACCGGCTGCGATGGATCTGATCGGCGCTGCCAAAGATTGGGCTATTGAGACCCTATTGGCGCTCCAAGCACCGACACTAGAGCTGCTGATGAACAATAAACCGCTGCAGCAGCTACAAAAGACGTTGTTTGCGTCTTCAGCACATACGCGAGACAATTTACGAGTCCATGTCCAGAATGCACTGCTCAAGATATTTACGTCTCAGCAGAATGCACTATCGTCACCTCTGCATTTGAAGCCATCAGCCATGACAAATGTATTGGAGTTATGTGCGACAACGCTCACAAAAGATGCAGACTTTGTACAGTTTGTGGAAACGATCCTTGCAAGTGACGATTGTGTTACCTTAAGTGATAGCGTTCTCCATCGAGTGTTTCATGACACTACCACAGAGACAGAATCCCAACATGCAGACGAACGTGAGAATGCATATACGCCTTCAACAGACTCATGTCCTTTTCATCAGTTTACCCTGGAAACCAAAGTGCGGATATGGGCGAATCACCTACCAACCTGGCAAGCACAGGTGAGCAGACATATTGGCGTATATCTGGTCTTTTGTGTCTGATAGTGATGTCTCACATGTGCGTGTATGTGCATATTAGCTTGAGCAATGGATGTTAACTGCTCACACACGTCCATTCGATCCAATAGAGCCTATGCTTTTTGCGTCTGGGGACCATTCGACAAAACGATGGTTCCAGTCTTACTCATACCTTTATGTGGCGATGATCCAGTGGTTTCACGTGCATGCCAACATTCTCGCATCATGTCGAAGTATGGAGTTGCTTAGTCTGCTCTCGGAACGGATTCGATCCCCAGGAGATCAACATGCATTTGATCGAAAGCTCCTTGATAGCGCTTGGCTTCAGTTTGAGAATTCTGATTATTGGTCAGCACTTCAACGTCGGCAAGTCTTTGCCGCGAATATACGCGAGAAAGTTGACAAAGTGAATTCATTTTCATCAGAAATGAAGACGTATGAATGGATTGGAGTGATGGAACGACCAAATATCATCCAAGAAGCGTTTGAAATGCTGGTGACATCGTCTTCAAACGACGAAGCAGCGGTCCAAGGCGCTTCAGCACTGCTCGGTTGGTTCTATTCATTTTCAACAACAGAATCATTCGAAACCATCATTAAAATGTTATCCAGCATGGCAGCAGCATTATGCAAGAAAGATGATGTCCACAACGGGGTACGTTGGCTACAGCAGCATCGTTTAGATTGCGCACTTTTGCCGCTGCTTCGCATCAAGTTGTCATGGTTTTGGCTGCTGCAGCAGAGTTTGGCGGAATCACCCCATCGATTAGACGAAAAGATGATCGTCGATGCTTTGGAGTCAATTGAATACGTATTTCGACGGTTCACTCCGGTCGAAAGCAAAGCCGCTTTCCAGATCGAGCTTGTGACGCAATTGCTGTTTGATCTCGAGTGGCGGTGGAAACAACATGTCAGTTGCGATCGAATGGCTTCAGTCGTAATTGAAGACAACATAGGTGCAGCTCAGCCACCGATGGAAGGAAACATAGCGGTGCTATGCAACTGGCTCAACAAAATTGTGCATTTGCTCCAACTAGAACAGCAAATGGCCACCAAAGCTCCATTAACGTACGTTGAGCAATTCACTCAACGTATGCATCATATTTTCTTTTGCTCTAATCCTCAATCAAAAAGATGATTTTTTATGCAAACCATTTAAAAAACAAGAGTACTTGTCTATTCGGCGAGCACGCCCTCTGCTTTCTGGATCTTAAGTGAAAAATCAACAAATCCATAACCCTGCGTCAATTTGCCCTGGCTAACAATGTCGACGTGCGGCGACACATAGGTGCCAAGCGTGTCGGGAGTAATACCGCCACTCGCTTCGATGAGCAAATGCGGAAACTGCGCCTTCAATTGAGCTGCTGTCTGCTTCAAATCTTCCGGTTCAAAATTATCCAACATTACAATGTCCGCACCAGCCGTAGCCTGCGCAGATAGAAATAAAAAGAATATCTTTTCAGTGAAAAATAATTCTAATCTGGACACCAATATGTGGGCAATTGCATTCGTACCGCTTCAATGGCTTCGTCGAGATGACGACATTCAACCTCGATCTTCATAGAGAAGCCTGTCGCACGCTTTGCCTTGCTGACGGCATTCGTGATGCTACCCGCTGCCCATACATGGTTATCTAATCCCATCACAAGGGTCACGTAGCTTTTCGTTTAGAAGTCACATTCCATATGTGTGGCAGTTATGATGATGGTTACATACCTTTCAGCATGACCATCTGTGAGAGATCATGGCGATGTGTGCTAGCGCCAGCAACTAACAGTGCATACTTCTCGACAATGCGGAAGCCAGGCGTAGTCTTGCGTGTGCCAGCGACATGGCCATGCCACCCCAATCCACGCGCGATGTCAACCGACGCTTTCGCAAGCGTCGCGATGCCACTGGCGCGTGTGAGAATGTTGAGTGCCGTGCGTTCGCCCAGCAAGATGTTGCGGCACTTGCCCGTGACTTTCGCGACCACTACTTTCCCATTAGCAGAAGTGCTGGGGTCAACGAGCGCACCTTCGGGGAGAAGCCACTCGACCTGGCAATCTACAGCAGTAAACACCTCTAACAACGGTCCATGTAGACGAAAGCACATATTATCGTTATTAGTTTCTTTCCCCCCCCCCGCACCAGCAGTCAAGAAATTCAAGCATACTATACCGGTGAAGAAGGGTACACCCGCAAGAACACCCTTGGATTTTCCCAGTAAGAATGCAGTCTCCTCTGTTTCTGTACTTACGAGAAACAGAATACACAGAGTCAGCTCTTTGCTACTTGATCCTTCATGGATAAAAACAAAACTTACCTCCAACAACGAAGCCACCGATGTCATAGGAAGGAATATCGTCCTCCAACCAGAGTTGTACGTGTTTCTTCCACGTCGGGGGCAGCAGATGCGCAAAGTTCATGGCCATGGTCGTCGAGAAGCTCTATGTATGGAAATGACTGTCTACCCCCAACGAGGTTACGCTTTTCCGATTGTTTGGCGTGTTTGGATTTGGTCAATAAACCTCATTTCGTAGGTTTTTATAGCTTCAACAGTGTAACCCTTGTGTTCTGAACTGCTACTAGCGATCTGATTGGCTATAAGTTACGTTTATGAGTACGAGTGACACTCGCGACCCGTTATCGCGAAGTTGCACATGCGTGAAGTTCTGAACTGATGACGATGGAACCGCCAGCACAGGGACTGAGATTTGTATGACGACTGTGTCTCAGTAGCTACGAGAGAATCGTCGAACTCGCTGCTCGATGGAGAAAGCAAAAAAAAGTGACATCGAAAGCGAGACGGCGAAGCTTTTGCAATAGATAAATAAATAGATAGGTAGGTAGCAGAGGCGTACAGCACGAAGGTTACAGTGGTACAGAAACTGGTATTAATTGTCATGTGTGGCTATTTCAACTGGGCGGAAACAAGATCTCTCTTCACCTAGAGACCTCAACTTGCCATTTTCTTCTGTAACGGATGACAAGTGCTACTATAGGAAGAAGAAGAAAAAAACAGATCCAAATCTCTACCTGCCAGTCGTGTGGGTTTATCAATTCTACCAACATTTTACGCTTGCTGACTCCCTCTGATGATGGGGAGACAGACAGTCGGCACTCCATAATGCATGCGTACCTAAGCCTCTTCCTTGTGGTCGCACTCGACTCTCCCACGCGAACTTAACTTATCGGCAGAAAGCGAAATCTTTTTCTTTTCTTGTTCTCTTCACACATCACAGACGCAATGGGTTACACGCGACCAGCCGCTGTAGTAAGTGAGTTAGGGGGTTACGCCGAGGTCGGATCAGGGTACATTCCATTTCCTATCCGTGAAGGAGGAAGTGGAAGAGTTCGTCGGATCAGGCGTCGCTGTTGCTCCTAGTCGTGCGTTTGTCTGTCTGCATTTCATCGCTTCAATAGACAGTGAGCGATCTTGCGATATCTTAAACAGACGCTAGAGCTAAAGAGTCCAACGTCGATCCATTTGAAAGAGAAAGAGAGCGAGAACGAAACGCCAAACGAAATCTTTTGGGTGTTTTGCTTTTTTTTTTTTTTTTTCGTAAAAGCGAAGATCGCGTCGGCCGACAATTTTTTTTTTAAAATATTAATTTCCTTTCTATCCATCGATTCGCAACCACTGATCGAGTTGAGGGAAGATTGTAAATCGAAGACAGCGATTGAGATCAAGGAGTTGAAGCGATCGTTCTTTACAGAGCGAAGCTGCTGTTCACAGCCCATCTAGTGCTGTCGTTGCTGTGTGATTAACCACACCACTATTGAGTGATCAACCCAAAGAACCAAAGAAGAAGAAGAAGAGGAGGAGGAGGAGGAAGAGGAGAAAGAAGAAAAAAGATCACACTGACAAGACAGTTCGATATTGACGTGCTAGGCAGTGCGATTGTCGTCCGTCCTCATCCTGCAGTTTTGAAGAATCCCGTTGCACCACGTTGTTTTGAGTTTTTGGACGTGCATTTTTGTGATATTTTATTGAGACGAAGACGTATATACATATTGTACTATCAATCAAGAAACAGATAGAAGAATCAGCAGTAGCTACGAGCGATGGCACCGACTATGGAGCAGAAACGATGCCAATGTGGCTGTCGCGCGAGCAAATTTTGCCACGGATGTGATTTGCTGTATTGTGAGGCGTGTGCTGTGAAACGACATGCTAAAGGCGCGTTCCGGCGGCACACTATCATGGACAATGTACACGATAGTCCACTAGTGGGCAAGCAGGACACCTACGAATTGAACAATCTTTCCATGGATGCAAACTCCATCGAATATGAAGATGATGATGAAGTCTGCAATGTTTGTGACGAGTGTATTGAAAACAACGCCGTCCTCTGGTGCACCGCGTGTGAATTGAATTTCTGTGGAACGTGTTCGCAGGCTGTTCATAAAGTTGGTACCATGCAGAGCCACTTGGAGGATGGCAAGTTCCAATTCTTGACCAACAATAATAAACACCAGTCGTCCCATAATCAACAATCATCGCCGCGATCATCCACTGCATCTCCAGATCGTTCGCCACTAGCAAAGCGACTTGACCATGAAGGCAAGCTCCCTGCATCCCCTGAGCAAGAACCACATATTGGCATTATGAGTGAAAAGATCAGTGGGTTGAAAACTCACCTGATTCGTGAGCAAGCCCCACTAATAGATGCAAACGAAAATGACACGCCTGACTCACCAAGATCGACAGCTCGAAAGAACTCAGACATGGATTCGTATGATCTGTGGAGTGGATGGAGCGTGCGTTCGTTTACAGACCGGTCGTCATCCATTGAAAGTGCATCACAATGGCGGAATCCGCGGTCGATGTCGATTGATTCAAAAGCGTCATCAGGTATGAGCGATGATGATCTGTCGCTTCAATCGATCTCCGAGTCGCTGCAATCTTTATCGTTCGTACCGCCTGCTTCAGTAAGTAATTTCATGTGATGTCTCTTTGTCGGTAAAACTTTTGTAAATCAGATGACTTATGCTTGAATGTTATCAATCTGCTTATGTATCTGAGTAGCAGGGCAGTCCGTTGCGCTCGGAGACGTCGACTGTGTTTGCGTCAAGGGCACGAAGCTATTCGGACTACACATCATTGCGCTCCAGCAACAGTCTTGCTGACTTGTGGCAAGATCAAACGAAAAGTCGCAGTCCGCAACCATCGATTTCTGCATTCGTGACTGAGTTATGGAATACGATGAAGACAAATTTTGCATCTCGCCATGTTGTGGTCAAGAGCTCGGCTGGATTCTTCGATGTCGACGATATCCAGCGAATCCAGGAAACCTTGAACGTAATGAGCTTTTCTCATTTTGCATCTTACTGGTACTGTGCGAAATCAGAAACTGAACTATGTCTGGGAAATTGTGCTTTTCTGTGTAGAATTTTGGCAGTCTGGCGAGAAGTCGAGCAGAGCTTGTTCGGGAAGGTCTGTTATTTTTTACTTTTCTTGAGTTGAAATGTGCGATTGGTGCCGTGAAGGCATGGACATCGGATATGCATTCGTCGACTGGCTCCTCAGTATCGCTTCTTCGCGGATCCCATCCGTTCCCTGTCATAAATTTCTGCTTGCCGTACGAGCTACCAGATGAAACAAACTGTGCGACGTTACTCGTGCAGCTGAGTGGGCAACCAATTTCTTCGATGGAGATGCGCCAGTTTTGCTCACGATTTGGTGAAGTGGCAAGTGTGTTGCAAAATGAAGCCCAGTCCAACAAGTACATTGTTGAGTATAATGATTCTCGTGACCTGTCACAAGCGATGGCCGAATTGAGCTGTTGCTTTCATGCGAGCGGACCAATTTTGGTGGCGCGCACGGTTCCACCAACGCTGGATATGGCTAAAATCCAGTCGTTTAATGAAACTATTGGTCGCTTGAATGTGTGCGGATCCGTGAGAGATCGATCATCGCGTCCAAAGAGCTTCTCGTCCACCAGCACCACGTCGCTTCTTACATCGCCTACGTCCTCGTCATCGTCAACACTTAATGCCTCCTTTTTGGACACGTCTAGTACGGGAGCAGGTGAGATGGACATAACTACCAACACGTCAATTACTTCAAGTCGAACACTTTCACCGTTTACTGCCAGTATTGCCGTCTTAAGTGAAAATTCAAAGTCACTTGGAACATTGAGTCCCAGTGGGTTGTCTGTCGGTCAGGATTACATTTGGGCCAATAACAGCGTTGGAAGTGGACCAAGGGCACGCAGCAGTTCGTCTTCTCATATTGGTATGGTTGCGTCCTCGTCGTCGCCATCCCTTTCCGAGACTTCTTCTCTAACCATGGCGCCTGGATATTCAAATGCATTTCCAGCCACCAGTGCTTCTCAGAACCTGTACGGGACGTCTAATCTACCAACGCAGCAACATTACCATCATGGGAATCATTCATCCCGCAATCCAGGACTACAGCACTACAGACCAGCTTTTCAACAGAGAATCATGAACTCGCCTGGAATTCCATCCAAATATGGTCCAGTTCGCACAGGTAGTGATCCGTGCTTTCGGATGGTGAATAATTTCTCCAATACACTGAGCAACCAGGCGGGACATTCTGGAGGTGCCACATACAGTATAGTGCATGCGATGAATGGGCGCAACGATCGAGGCTCCGGAGAATTTTGCTTGTCGATCGACCGCGTTTTATCTGGAGAGGATACTCGAACGACTTTGATGATTCGCAACATCCCTAACAAGTACACTCAGCAAATGCTTTTAGCCGAGATCAACCAAAATCATCGTGGGAACTATGACTTCTTCTACCTGCCGATCGATTTCAAAAACAAATGCAACATGGGGTATGCATTCATCAACTTTATGGAGCCTGCCAGTATCGTCCCATTCTACAAGGAGTTCGATAGTCAGAAGTGGACAAATTTTAACAGTGAGAAAGTGTGTGCGATCTCCTACGCGCGGTTACAGGGGAAACAAGCAATGATCACGCGGTTTCAGAACTCGAGTTTGCTTGAAAAGCACGAATCATATCGTCCGTTAGTCTTTGTGAGCTCGGGTCCGAACCGAGGCAAGCCAGAATTATTTCCAAGCCCAAAGCAACCGCACCAAAAGAAGCAATTCGTTCATGGACAACATCATTTGATAATGGGGTGTGATGAGTACACAGCTTCAGCGCTTGCCCATTTATATGTCCAGAATCCTCGTCCCACACAACAGCATTTCCACCAGCATCACCACCATCAGCAGCAACAGCTTCATCCCTTTCACAACCATCTTGCCCATCATCTGCTGGGTACTCATCAGCATTACACTGGTGGAATGCAAGGAGTGGCTGCTCCGTCCAATGGCGGGCTTAATTTGAATTTTCATGGAGGTTCGCTTCACCAACAACCATTGAATGTGATGCTTCCGTCACATCAGCCTCATAATCGGCAGATGATGAATGGAGGAAGCGGCAGCCTCTTGTTTGGAGCCCCGTCAGGTGCAACGGGTTATTGAACGTTATCAATTCCTAACAGATTCCAATCTTCAGCAACTTCCGATCCAATTCATTGCACAGCCAACTTTTCTCTATTATTTTAACTCTCCTGTTCTTTTAGTCTTCTTTTTTGCTTCAAAGTTAATATTGCTTTTTTGTTTTGCTGACGAATTGAAATTCGCCATGAAAAATAAATGAAAAGACATTTTCTGCCAAACACAATCATGTCATATACATACATACAACTTGCCTCTCATCTAGAAAACAGGAATCGCAAATCTTCTTCCGTGAGTCGGCTGATCGCACTAACGCTAGCGCCAACCGTTCCTTCGAAAATCAATCGCTTCTTTTCTTGAAGCTTGAGAATACGCTCTTCAACGGTACCGGCAATAATAAATCGTGTAGCTTGGATGGGTTTAAACTGTCCTAACCGATGCGTACGATCGATGGCTTGATTCTCAGCCGCAGGATTCCACCAGGGATCCATCAAGAAAATGCTATTCACGAGAATAGATACAAATGTAAGCATCCAAATCATAACAAGAATGCGAAATGAAAAAACTTACTGAGAGGCGACCGTGAGGTTAAGAGCGACTCCACCCGCTTTGAGACTGATCAAGAAGGCATTTACGGATACATCCTCGCGAAAGGCTTTGATGGTGCGATCGCGCACGTCCATAGACATATTTCCTGATAGTTTGACGCATTTGATGCCTCCCAATTGTAGTCGATGCTGAATAATGTCCAGCATATTCACAAATTGGGAGAAAATAATAGCTTTACCCGACGGGTCTCGCACTCGCATTAGCTCTAACTCTTGCATCAATGCTTCAATCTTTGTGCTGGTCTGGAATGAATTAATGTTTGACACACGATGTAAGATACTGTTTTTGTGAAAAGCGGATAGATCGACAGGCTTGAGTGGTTGCTTAGTTTTCTCCATTGCTTGAATATCTGGTGAACCTGGAATGGCATCATCAGGGTTCTTCTCAGGCGGCAATTCAATGGTCAACAATTCCGAGCATGAAGGACACGTAGCTTCAGCTCCCATGGGCAACGACTCGATAAATTCCTTGACACACTCGCGGCAAAACTCATGCCCACATTTGGCAACAACTACATCTTCCAAATCTTCATGGCAAATTGTACATAATCTCGCCTCGCTCCCATTGCTGTCGTCATCCTGGGTGGTATGCAGTGGGAGTTCTTCAACTACTGGACGAATACTTGCAGCGGACGAAGAGGTAGGGAGCTGGAGTGCGGGGTTTGACTTCGAGAAGATAACCAGGTATGGGTGGTCCACAGCTTGGCGAAGTCGAATAAGCAGGTCAAAGATATGGGCGTAGTTGTTAAGTAACGTCCCTGATGACACGTACGTGTTGAACTGGGCTTGACTTTGGGTATAGATTGCTTCGTAAAAATCGTTTTCCCGTTCATCCAAATAATCTTTGCGAATTCGAATCAATTTTGGTGGTAAACATATGTCATCAGCTCGTCCTTCCTTTGTTCGACGCAAAAGTATCTGCATTACGAGTCATAGAGAGATTATGAGAGGCAGAGCTCATATGAATACACAACCCATCAAGTTGCTTACATGCTGGAGAACTTCATTCTGTAGGCGCAGCATAGCAACTTTACCCTCAGCAACATATCCATAGCACTGGATTGGAACCACAATTTTCTTGTTGAAGAACGAGAAATGATGCATTGCTGCATGACTACATTGAGGACATTTTCCATCTGGAAATCTACAACATCAGACAGCACATGTTAGTTTCAGAACAAGATAGATGCCACAAACATTACAGTCTTCTTACTTGAAATCCAGCATCTGACACTCGCATTTGCCACAATGATAATATGCATAGTATTTCACTTGCAAAAATCGGACGAGAGAGAATAGTTCACCGATACGATTTTGCAATGGTGTACCTACAACAACAAACATTCACCAGAAAGTTAGATACACCAACAGCGATCTGGTCACGATTCAGTTGATCCCACCTGTCAAGCACCACTTATACTCCGATTTCAATTCGAACACGCCACGAGCAGTATTGCACTTCCTGTCTTTGATGTAATGAGCTTCATCTAAAACAATTCGAGTCCAATGAATTTGATGAAGAGGTGATTTTCCCTTAGTCTTTTTAGGCTGGGAAGTTTCAATCTCATCAATATCGTCTTCATCATCGCTTGGCACTTTCTTCTCTTTTGCTCCTCGTTTTCCTTTCGGCGCTGGTTTCTTGGGATAGTCGTCTTCCTCATCACTATCTTCATCACCAGCAGCTTTTTTCTTCGCTCTTTTTGTTTTCTGCTTGTTTTGAAGGCTGGTTTTCTTTGCATTCGGTCCGCAGAAATACTTATGGTGAAATACAAGCTTTTCCGGAAGATACTTTCTCTTGCAGTACACGCATACTACCTTCTCCCATCCCAACATTTTGCGCACTTCACTTTCAATGATTGAATAGGTAGTCAATACAATATCGTACGAAGCAATTTGTGCAGGTGAATCCAAGCGTTTGTTGCCATGGTGAATATATATGGACAGATGATTGCGCTCGACGAACCGTTCAATCTCACTTTTCCATTGCATCACAGCTACGAGGGGACACACCACGAGTGTACCACCACGTATGATCTGTGGATTTCGGCCTTTCGATTTCTTTACAGATGGAGGATCATCAAGCCTGACCTTTTCCAATATCAACGAAATCGCTTGGATAGTCTTGCCCATTCCCATTTCATCTGCCAAAATGCCACCTTTATAAACACTCTTTTCTTGAGCGGTCATCCACGCCAGAGCTTCGCGCTGATACGGTAGCAACGGGACAGTCAACTGAGGGGATGGGTCCTTCTCAGGCATGCGCATTTTCTTGTTGTAATGATCCTCCACGAGTGCTGAACGTTCGTCAATGACGCCAGACTCCTCATTACTCATCATATGCTCCTGTACGAGCTTTTGATCTTCCGGTCGTAACGACTCGAACCCATCAATTGGCACAAAATTATTGCTTTCTTTGTCCTCATTCGGCTCTGATTCATCTTCACACTTACTCGTACACGATGTAAGACTGCGTGCAGTTGACCAGCAGATCTGGGAACATTTTAAATGCTAAGATAGAAGAGCTAGCTGTTAAAACCTGACAGCATATATTTCAAGCAAAGTATTCTAAACATGAGCACTTACTTTAAAGTAGGTTGTTATTCCAAACATGGAGTGCCGCAGTCGAACACCAATGCGAATACTGTCCTTTTCCAGTTTTTGTTCGCAGCTTTTGCACTAGATCAATATCGAAATGATTAATAAAAACTCATCACAACAGACAAGGATTATCTTCAAGTGCAGTTCAACATACCTTCGATCTGCTGTTGGCCGTGTACTCGACGTAATAACGTGGTTCTTGAATATCCTCCTCTTCTGCTGATTCGTCTGCAGTGTTTGCATCGGCATCATTATTTCCATTCTGTATTTCAGACATATTGGCATTTACTTCATTCCTGCTTCCATTTGCGTCGCGGTTTGCTGGGCGGCGTTTTACATTGGATGATTTCCCGTTGGCCTTGGCATTACTTTGTTTACCACGTTTCGTGGGTGTTGCCTTCAATTTTGGTAGTTTTTTCGTCTTTGTCACAAACTCATCATCGGTAGCTTCCTCAGTACCGTAATCATCCGATTCACTATCGTTTTCCTCAACAAAGTCACTGTCATCGTCATCATCGTCATTATCCTCCTCTTCATCATCATACTCTGCGCTTCCATTATACCGCATCGTCGTCCTTCTACCGTTTGTTCTCACTGTTGTGCGAGTCCCCAATTTCACTTTCATGGACGAACGCACTTTGCTATTCTTTTGCATTCGCGCTTTTCCAGAAGGCTTTTTGTGCAAATTTGCAGCAAGAGGACGATCTGAGTCGTCGTCAGTCTCTTGGTCATTGGCAGGTGTCGACTTTGTTGCACGGGTTTTTCCTTTCCCATTTACGTTGCTACGTGTCGTGATCACATCGTTTTGGGCAACAATTTTGCTCTTTTCTATAACCACATTGCTTTGTGTTTCGTTGGTTGTTCTTGTCGATACTCTTCTCTTCTTCATAACAATTGCAACTTGATCTTGATCATCAATCTTCGTTTCTTCAGTAACAACTTCCATCTTCTCCTCCAGCTTCACTCTCTCCAAACCGTCTGCCACCTGTGGGTCAGGCTCATCTTTCTTCGTCCTTCGCTTCCGCTGTGGCAATTGAGACACCATCTTCACCTCTTCCTTCTCAATCTTCACCTTCTTTTCTGCTGTAGACGTCACAGTAACGTCATCTATTTTTTCTCGTCGTCTACCTGCACGGGTTTCCGTCGTCTTCACGGTTATCGTTTTTGTTGTTGTGCTCACTTCACAACTCGCACATTTCCATCCATCAACTAGCACAGGCCGTCGACGCAACGGTGGCTTTAGACATCCCAAATGAAACGACTGTGTGCAGGTAGCACATACAACTGTCACGCGCTGGTTTTCTTTGTCACAAACCACACACACGTTCACAGCACGCTCATCTTCACTCTCTGATGCTGCTGCCGATACTTGTGTCTTCATGTTATCATTGTTATTTCCAGCATCAGCGTGCACTCCCGCAATTCGTCCAGACTTGCGCATTGCACTTCAAATTGCGAAATGAACAGCTAACGCTATCGAAACCTTTGGACTTCTTCAGTTTTCGATCACACCGGAATACCGGTAAAACCTCTCAAAATCGATTGTATTGGCGCGGCAAGAGCGTGAAAGCTCAAAATGGCGGGTGAAGATGAAAATCATGAGTCATGTGACAAACCAGCAGTACATGCTATATTTGAGAATATTTATGGTGGCTTTCAGCGCCCCTGGTTTGTTATTCGTCGGTTTTTTGCATATATTGCACCGGAGATAGGAGTAAGAAGTGCACGAGCTGGGCACACTCACTGGGTAACCCTCACAAACTTTGACAGACAGCCATGGATGCTGAAACGTTGGCAAATGCACCCGGTGGCAACACTAATTTCTTCTTCGTGCGCATCGTACTTTCAGAGTTGATCTTTTCCAGCAACAACCGGAATTCCTCCACTTCGCGATCCAACTCTTCTTGTTCTGGGTCCCCGTATTCGGAATCCGACAATTCTAAGAAAGACACTGGCACTTGATTCTGCTTAGTCGATGAAGCTTTACTCTCTTTTCTATTTGCTGTAGATTCCTTTGCGGGCGAATTCCGAGCTGGATCACTAGAGCCTTGTTTGCTCTGGGCTTTCTGTGGTGCTGGTGCCGATGTCATACTCGTTCGTTCCTTCGCTGATGCATTCACTGATGCATCTTTCTTCTTCCGTTTCTTCTTATCCTTGTTCTTCTTCTTCTTTGAGGTTGTTGGCTTCTGGCTCGCTTTTAGGTCTGCAAGTTCGTCACGCAATAACTCAGCTTGAATAGCTAAGGAATGTTGCAACGCTTCTTGATAGGCGTCTTCCAACTTGATTCAACAAAATAGCACAAGATTACCATATGGCGAACGAAATTTGCAACGATAAACACATCCAAAACCTTACCTGTTCTCGAAACTTGATCGCCAGGACTTCCAGTAAATATTCTTGTGCCAAGTGGGACGTATTGGCACCTGGACATTCATTCCCGTCATCATCGTCATCATAAGCATCGCTGTCGTCATCGTCAATGCCGCCACGAAATGGTGAGACATAGCTAAACTGTTCGCCGCAACGAATCAAATCCATGATGAAATCCGTGTGATCTTCTCTAATAATAATATACCGTTCCTCTTTCTGAATCAACCGCAGCAATTCATCTTCCTGTCGTTTTCCCACTTCCAACGCGGCTAAATATTCATCGGATAGCATGTTCGCTCTGCCACTTCGTCGCCGTTCTTCGCGTTCTAATTCGTACTTGAATACGACTTCTTCGGCATCATCTATCATGACGTCCCCTGTATCTAGCATCTCTTCGTCAGATTCATCCTCTATCTCACCATTCAGATCCTCTTCATCGTCCTCATCATCTTCGCCATCGTCATCGTCCTCGTCTTCATCATCATCGTCATCATCATCATCCAAAAACGGAGGAAACACGGTAAATACATCCTGTAACGAGCGACTCCCTGACCGCTTGCGTTCATGATCTTCCCACTCGGCAATTACATTGTCATGACACTCGCAGCACAAGTTCTGACGCACTAAGAACTGGTCTAATGCAGTCAAATACACTTCCCGACGAATGCGGAGTAGTCTCCGCTTTGCAACCAACGGCAATTCCTTCCAGAAATTGATCAACTCTTCGCGCGTGTATCCTTTCGTAGCACCAATCAATGACAAGTCTCCAGCACCATTGATGGCATTCTGGGGATTGCCGTTGTGATTGTGGTGACTAGTACTATTCGCATTGCCCGCGGGAGGTTTCAATTCGCTTTCAGGAGGCCATGGGTTTCTTACATTAGGCAACCACATAGACGACGGTACTTGAGTAAACGACGTAGTAGTGAAAGAAGCAGAAACAGACGTAGAGGAGGCATAGAGCTTACTCGTCATGTACCTGTATTTCCGCGCGAGCATGAACCCCGTCGTGGATCGCCGAAACAAACGGTGGCGGTGGTGGAGCCACAGATCCTTCCCTTTCGCACCATCCCCACTGGGATGACCATGCGTGTGCACGCGATGCACATGGGTCGTAGTCTTGCTCCCTCGCCGCGTCATTTTCTCCTAACTTGTGCAACCAAAGGCGAGGACTGCTTCGCTTTTGTCTGCCGCTTGTTGGTTGCGTTTGCTGCTTCCGCCCACTCGCTGTGTTGGGCGATTTTTTACGCTGGACAAGTTTCTTCTGTGGAACTTTTTGTAAACTAATGGATTCTTGGCTACCAGGTAAACAAAATACCCTTTGTTTTGACTTACTAGTAGTCAAAATATCCTGGGAAGATGTACCGCATTGCCCATTAATTACCAAAATACACTATTTATTAAAAAATATTTATTTATATAGACGAATATTTGTGCAATTCGGAGGTGCAACGTAACGTCCCACATGTGCATCCCAATCCTCTCACAAGAGACAACGAAAAAGGAGGAAACATTTGTCATCGCTCACTAAGCAACAAGCATGTCGAGCTTATCGGCTGCACGCGCGGACAACTACTACTACCCAAAAGAATGGCGACCAGAGCATGGCTCCATCAATAAGTTCCATGGTTCGCATCCATTGGGCAAACGCGCCAAAGACATCGCCGATGGGGTGCTGGTCGTGCGGTTTGAGATGCCGTTCAACGTCTGGTGCACGCATTGCGATACACATATCGGGCGCGGCGTGCGCTACAACGCCAAAAAGTGCCGCGTCGATAAATATTTCACGACCACGATCTGGGAATTTCTATTGACGTGCGCAAATTGCCAGGGTGAGATGGTGATCCGAACGGACCCAGAAAACCGCGGATACAAACTCGTGAGTGGGGTGAGAAAGAAAGTTGAGGAGTTTGACACCAATGACGTAGAAACCGAGCGTGTAAATGATCCTGAGATCGGCCAGAAGCTTCAAGAAGATCCATTTTTTCGATTGGAACACGAGAATGAGGACAAACGTGTCGCAAAGCAGCGTTCGAAAGGGCTGAATGGGTTGATTGACATTCAAGACGCACAGTTCAAGGACGACTATGCCAGCAATGCGGCACTACGTACAGCATTTCGTCAGCAGAAGAAGCAAATCAAGCAGCGTGAGCAAGCTGCTGATCGACTTGGGCTGTCGATCCCGCTCTTGGACGCGAATGAAGCTGATGTGATGGCATCCAAAGCAGTGGTATTCAAAAATATTCCAGGCAAGCGACGCGTGGCATCGTCCACGACTAGGAAGCGTTCATCTTCTTCAAATAGCACAGCAATAATAGTAAGTGGTGCGACTGCGAAGAAGAAACACACTACTGTGGATACATTTCAACACTTTGGTGATCCTGTGAGTTCACAGTTCCACCGATTAAAGATGGCGAAACTAGCACAAATGAAAGCAGAAAAGGCTCCTGATAAACGAGGTCGCTCTGGAGCAAACGTGGAGATGCGAGCGAGCAAATTGTTGCGGCGATAGATTCATATCTCATTATATGATGGATAGTGTGATGACTAAAATTTGCTGGCAAATCAAATAAATCATACTTAGATCCAAGACCGTCAAGAAATTTTCACTGAGAGAACGGTATGAGCGTTGTGTAAGCAACAATCTATTGCTTTGACAGAAGAATACCCGATACGAATGAGGAAATTGTTGTCGGTTCCTTTAGCAATGATTTCACTATGTGGGAAAAAGTAGTGACATTGTGGTCTCCGCCTGAAGAAAATGAAGGTGTGGCAGACATCACGTGCAACAGTGCATTAATAATGGCTAGCATTGGAAAACCTAGACGGCAGTTGACGACGACAGCGGCGCCAATTGTGTGTCGTTATGGTCGAGAATTTTGCGGGAGCCGCGATCGCGTCGCGATTATCGACGAAAGCAGCTGATGAAAATGACCAGGATTGGGTTGTCGAGTGGGAATTGTCCCGGCAAAACGTGTTGCAATTTGATGAGATGCTCCACAAGTCGACATTGGAATGAGTGATGAAAGCTGCAGCAAAGCATGTCCATGTAAGAATGGTCAACTGTATGCATGAATTCATGACATTGGCTCCAGTCAGATACGAATGAATAGGTATTCAATTTAGTGTGAAGCATCTAACGTTCATTGCATTTGTTGATACATTCTTAAATACATAGTCACAGGAAAATGTGTTGGATTCATATTTCTCTGGAGTCCTCACTAGGTTACTCCAACTCGCTTCGCGAGTTGCGCCTACCAACTGGCTACACTTAGAATACGGGCTGTACCGTGTGAGCAGGTTCAAGTCCAAAGACCCCGAGCTCACGCTTTTTTTGCGCTTCTACGACTCACTTGATTCTCGTTGCAAGTACTCTGGTCTTGCTCGATTGTTGAAAAGTTCTATCATCACGCGGATAATGTTCAGCGAAGCGTTCACGTCGCGATCCCAAAACGTCTTGCATTCACTGGATTCACAGTACAAAACGGATCGAGATTCAATTGTGCCATCGGGAACGCCGTTGACCATTTTCGGGAAGACTACCTTCGAAAGTTCAGCGTGACAGTGGAAACATCGCTTGCTTGTACGAAACTCGTTAACGGAACGAACGGTAGTGTGCTTTGCCAGTTCCTTCTTGAGCGCTTTGACACCATGGTGACGAATTGTCGAATGACATACCAGTCAAAAGATTCCCCATACTGGTTGCAAAGACACACTTGCAGTTGGTTATAGTGAAAATAAGATTTCGAGGTAATTCGTTTGTCAGGTTTTCTAGTCAGTATGACAGGTTTGGCCAGACGGACAACTTGCGAAAAGAAGATAAGTAAAATGCGCCTAAAGCGACATTGAACACGAAATATCCTTATTTAACCAATAACTGTTATATCGTTTGAGCTTGTTCATTCATCTGAATTGGAAGACCATCACAAGACACATCCTCGTGAACATGGTGAGCTATTGCCGTTGCGTGCGCATTAATTTTCATGACGATCGATGCGTTCTTGCCTACCATGACTTTTTGAATGATTATCCACTCTAGTCAGTCACACTTCACACTACACTTGGCGACTTGAAGATCGAAGTTTGCTGCGATACAGCACCGCGAACTGCAGAGGTACCAAGAAAAAAATTGCACTGATGGCTTCCTCCATTCATTATCACATTGGTGCCTTATCAGCCATGTCATTACATAGAACTTTTTGGCATTATGTGCCAGTGGTGCATACGACGGCACTAAGTTTCATCGGTACAGTTTTATTGTTGTTTTGAGTCTGTATTCCCGAGTGCTTCCACTGTCTGATATTGTTTCATCGTGATGGCTGTTGAATTGCGTACAGGAACATGAAAGGCTTTATGATTCAAGGCGGTGATCCAACAGGTACAGGCAAAGGTGGTGAAAGTATTTGGGGAGGCGCGTTTGAAGATGAATTCCATCCACAGAATAGAGTAAGTTCATTAACCGTGCAACGTAAATTGCGATGAGCCCTGACAATGAAATTTGCTGTTATAGCATAATTGCCGAGGCATCGTTTCGATGGCTAACAGCGGACCAAACACCAACAAACAGCAATTCTTTATTACATACGCCAAGCAACCACATCTCAACAACGTGTACACTGTGTTCGGCAAGTACGTCCATTCCATTATTTTATAAAGACATTCTTACACAGCAAATCTTTGATAAATAGTTGTACTCACTCATTCACTCACACTCTATATGTTACTAGAGTCATCGACGGCATGGACGTATTAGATGCCATGGAAAAAGCACCCGTAGACACCAAGAACCGTCCATTGAAGGAGATTCTGATCGAATCGGTGACGATTCATGCCAATCCGATCGCCGAGATGTAACACAATCAATAAAAACGCAACACCAATACAGAAAGACATACAATCTACGTGAACCGCGTCATGAACAGCGTGATGTCGTCTGGTTTCTTGGTCTGCATCTCCGCCATGCGCTTTAATTGCATGAGTGAATAGTGACGCTTTCGTGACATTTTTCGCACTACAACATGTCGATCGAGGGTTTCTTTCGCGTAATGCTGTTCAAATAGCATCTCCGAAACAGCGAGATGGTCAATTTCATTTGGCTCAACTGTAGAAGACGTTGAACATTCTTCGAGTGCTCTTGCTCGATACTCCAGCACGGCAGCTGTCGCAAATGGGAAGAAGGATGCTTTTCGCGCGACTTCGTCTTGTGGATTATGGTTTTTCTTAATACTGCTGACGCGAACGTCCTCAAGTTTGGACATTGAGAGCAGTAAATCACATGCTTGCTGCAAAGCATCATCACTCCCTGACTTAGGTTGGTCTTCTTCGCAATCACTGTAAACAGACGTTAACGCCGACACGATGTCGTCCTTATATAAATTATCGCCGAGGCCATCGGAGAATGTGAGGCAAATGTCGTTCGGTTGCAGATTAAAACTTTGTACGATATAGTCACTGCTGGTGACTTGATTCGATAAATTCACGACACACGGGACATTAAATTCACGCAACACAGCCAGTGTTTCATAAACGATCTCGCCCTGACGCACAACGATGCACTTGGAATCGCCTAACGTAAATGTATGCAATTTGCCATTCCATCGATCGAAATATGCGACGACGAGTGTCGTTGCTAATCGTGATTGACGGTGCAGGAAACACTTGATTCGAGTGGTTTTAATGGCATCAACCACCGCTGATTCCAGTGTTCGTGCATCGATTGGAGCGGAGTTCTTGTTGGTAATGTCATCCAACGCTTCCTGCACACATCGCACAAGTTCCTGAGCGATCAGGTCGGAAGATACAGGCTGGAAAGTGACATTCGCTAACGAATTTCGTCCGAAGGGAGACGATACACCATCGGCAACAATGTGGAAATAAGACGCCGCGGCGCCAGCGTCTTCGCCGTGGTATTCAAACCTCGCTGATGCATGCTGCAATCGTTCGTTTGTCCACGTATACTTACCTCCCCTGCGAATGATCGAGCTGTTGATATTGGCCATCGGCGGAAATTTCCACGAAGATGGTGCCTTTTTCATGAAATTATCGGACGATGACCGAAATTTCGCCAATTTCGCGGTCGTCGCCGTCGATACATTCGCAAACGCGTTCGCCACCGCATTTTTCGTGGCTAATCGTGACGGTAAACGATCACTAAACGAGACAGCACGTCGTTTGAACGGTAAAGCCGACGGATTTATGTGTTGTGATTGGATGGGGGAGCTTCGCGATGGACTCGTTGTTTTGGTCTGCGGTTGGTCAGACGTGGACCGCATGGTCGATGGCGGTGGAAGTGGTGGAATTGCAATCGCCAGCGGTGCTGGACATGGCATACTGGTCATAATGAATGGGATAGATAGCGTTGACTGGAGCTCTTCTACTCTTCCTTTCACTTCTTCTCTTTCTTCGACTTACGTAGATGTCGTGCGTAGCTTGTCGAGCGAGTGGTTCGACTAAAGAGCTTTGCAGTCATTTTATGAGAAAATAGCCACCAGCTGGCGAGATTCAACGGCAACTCTCTGGCTATCCTCAGTAAATTAACAAATTGCAACGGTAATTTTAACTGGCTTTTTTTACTAATTCCTATGCTTTTTAACTTTTTCTTATGTGGCTTTAATAAAAAAGTGATGTAAAACCCTCGATTGCCAATGGCTATTACTTCTTCGAAATCCATTGGCGGTAGTAACTGAAAAGAAGTTGTTGGCGATTACGCTCAAACAATACCAATAATTTCTTGTTGATGCTCCAATACTCATCACCCCTGGATTTTCTGGTTGGTAATTCTCTGGATTTGTCCAGTAAAGTACGATTGTACCCATCTTGACATCTGTGCATGGCGCACTTAACGCATTAATTTTCAAAGGTGGATGGTAAAAATAACAAGAACAGGTGCAGTCGGTTTCATCTCAACATGATGACGTTTTTCATGTGGATGGTACAGAAATCAACTATCGAGCAAATAAGATGGCTCTTCGTGTTAAACTTTTCTCCCCACTGTTCCTTTTCCCACTTGTGGTAAGCACCTCCAGTGATTGATAGCAGATATTCCCACAAGAACAAGATTTAACGGAGGGGATGACGGTTGTACAATCCCCACTTTCACCAGTGAAGTCAATTGACACCCCAAATACGGGGAAGAAACGATTGACCTCAGAACAAAAATGGTTTTACGCGTGGGTAGCCTATCAGGCGGTCATGTATATTATCATCGTGGCGTCTGGTGCAATTCTTTTTATGGTACTCGTGCGCATGATCAAGTTTGATGACGATGACACGAAGGACATGTGGACGGAAGTGAACTCGCAAATCCTCAACGCCATCTTCTCGTGGATGGCGATCACGATGCACCCATTTTTCCTCTATCGATTTATTATGGGCACGATTGTACGGCAGTCATCGACCCCTATGGCCAAGCGTGAGTCTGCGGGACAGTATTTGAGCCGTAATTTCCCGTTGGTGTTTTTGAACGAAGCAAACGAAGACAACACGAAGTATGTGACCTCAGACATGGAACATCTCGAGACCGTGGCGTATAACGATGAGGATGCCGTGTTCTTCCGCAACTCGATGTTTATACTGAACTGGCAGTGTATCTTTCAATACCCGATCGCTGGTGTCATGTGGGGTTACGATATGGACACCCGACCAGGGTACATTGTCGGCATCTTCCTGCCATTCTCATTTCTCTGTAATTTCATCGGCCAGTACCGGTTGTATTTACTGAATAAACGCATCAAGAAGCGACGTGAAGCCTTGGAGCAGCATGAGGGAGAATCAGACAGGACCGTCACGACGCCTCGCGACCACACCTCTTCTCCTATAGGGAACTTCTATAATGCTTAGTTGCCTTATAGTGTTGTATATTTAGGGTGAATGCATTGATGCAATTTGGATAGTTATTTTTTTAATTCAATTCTGGAACGCCATCAACTTTTTTGGGATATTTTATTTAATCGAGATCAGTAAATGAACGTCAAAAACTAGCATAATCATTGTTTCGCATATTGCTGCATCGACTAAGGCAAAGGGAGTGACGATAGTCTTTACCACTTTATACTCATGGACGCATCGACGATTAATGCCAAAAATGCGAGAGGACGTACTGTAGCTTCTCTTTTGCAAAGAGTCATAAAATCCACGTTCATTGACACTATACATACAAAAAAAAGTTTATTGTGGCACCGGCTCAACATCTACCGAAGCATCATCAATAGAAATCCGCATTAGGACATTATGGTCACCGAAAAACACCATCACACAGCGAAGAACCGCGCACGACTCTGCAATATCGCACTTTGGCATGCAGTGGCTGTAAAAATAATATATAATTTATCTCATGTCTATTTTCGTGAAATGTTTGGGGGGTACACTAATCCGAATATTGCTTCTGACTCACAATCTGCTTTTTGGTTGTCAATTACGACGGCGAACGCATTTCCTGCATTTTTTTGACACGCACGAAGAGAAACTGTGCAGCAGATCATCCCCGCGTAATCGTTGTGATTTCGGCTGAATTGTTTTAAACATTGATATCCACCCAGCAGCAGGCAATCAATCCTTAAGCCATCTTCTCACTATTGAAATAGCAAGCAACCAAGCAACTAACATTCCCAAGATGAGCAAGACCTACGACATTGTGGTGATTGGCGCCGGTCTCATGGGAAGTTCGGCCGCGCACTTCGCGTCCACGGTCGGTAAACGTGTATTACTACTGGAGCAATTCGAGTTTCTGCATGGCTGCGGATCCAGCCACGGCCAGAGCCGCATCTTTCGCGTCGGGTACCCAGATACTGTATACACCAAGCTCTCCCAGCAATCGCTCACCATGTGGCACAAAATCGAACAAGAAGCGAATGTCAAGCTCATTGAAATGACCGGCGAACTAGATTTTGCCAGTGAACGCAATGCGGCGTTAGAAGGTCTGGAGGAAACGTTGAAGACACATAACGTGCCATTTGAGGTGCTCACTGGCGCAGAGGCGAACGCACGATTCCCTGGATTCTCGCTGCCTGCCACGAGTCATGCAGTATTTAACCCTGTCGCTGGGGTCCTGAACCCAACATTGGCAATGCAGACACTGCAAACACTGGCGAAGAAGAACGGCGCTGATGCTCGTGATCACAGCAAAGTGACAAAAATTACCGTGAATGGCGAGAACGATGACGTTGTGGTGACCTTGGAAGATGGTGAGTCGTTCCACGCGCATCAGTGTATCATTACTGCTGGTCCATGGACCAAACAGCTTGTCGATTCCAATACGTCAACTAAGATGAAGCTGCAACCAATTGCCACGTTTGGGACGTACTGGAGATGCAAAGAAGAGCTGTATACCCCCGACAAATTCCCAGTGTTTATCAGCTACGAAGCACCGGAAGTGTATGGTTTGCCGATGATGGATCCTCGTGAAGGAGTCAAGATATGTGCGCATCACGGTCCACCAGTCGACCCGGATGCTCGTGTGGGGGTAGAGCAACCAGGAACTGATGTGGCCCACTTAACGGCGTTCGTGGAGAAAAACTTTTCACATGTAGACGCCAGCAGTGGGCCGAACCAAGTCGATCATTGTATGTATACTATGACTACAGATGACAATTTCATCATCGACTTCCTTCCATTGCCAACTGCCGGTAGCTCAAATACGAAGAAGGTTGTCGTTGGAGCAGGATTCAGTGGCCATGGTGCCAAGATGACCCCTGTTATCGGTCAAATTCTCGCAGATCTTGCGATCAAGGGCGAGACGAGCTATCCGATCGACCTCTTTCGCTTGACTCGTCCAGAAGTCGTGGATTCATAAACAAAATATGTGCATTTACGGTGAGTAATAAAAAAAGAAATCATGTTCATTGTCAACATTAGCTTTCATACTCTGGTGTGCAGCATCTTCACATTGATAATAAATCTCTTCATGTCATTTACATCATATCCATTTCGAGTTTCAGATTTACAACTCAAGGATAATCTGAGTCAGTATCGCCCTTTCATTGTCGGATCTTATTCTGAGTCTGATTGTCCAAAGTTCAATATCAAAATAGAACCGTCAACACTGTGACATCACCAGCAACCACGCTCTCGGCGAATACGAGAACCTTAAATCACACTGTCGCTGCTTCGTCTCGTCTGGCGTAGAATGAGTGGGCCTGTTGAGGTCGTGAGCGCCGCCACCATCGTGTGTCTGCGGCAACGACCGGCTTTACCCAGTGATGATAGTGCCACGAGTAGAGCTTCCTGGTCACAATGGGACGTTTTACTTGGTCAAAGTGAAGTCAAGAACTGGCTGCGATCGACTGCGGATTCTACACGCATTATGCGATACCCAGGCGAATGGAAGTTTCCTGGTGGAGTAGTTGACGACTGTGACACTTTACTTGAAGCAACAGCGCTACGTGAATTGCAGGAGGAATTTCTTGGCATCCCAGCAACGAAGGACAACGCTAAAGTATACTTCTTAGGCGACAAAACTACGAAAATTATTCAGCGCCGTCGCCATAGGATGTTTAACTTCGTCTCATTCCAGGAAGAGAATTCTATTTGGCTAAATGATGACGAAGTGGAACGTGTGAATGCAAATCTCGCGCAGAAACGGCAAGGATTCGAGCAGTTACTGGCGGATGGCACGTTCTGGATGCTCTCAGAGGAGGAAAAGATGTGTGTCTCACCCGAAATTCATCGCGTACAATGGTTTCCAATTGATGTCGCGATGACAATGATGGCTGCGACGCTGATGGATCCATTCACGCCCATCGACGACTGGCAGAAACAGCAGTTCGATCTATACAATGTTCGACGACGGGATCCAATGTATATTTCTTTGCGGATTTTAATGGATATCGTCGCATTTCAAAACCCGGATGCTTTGAAACAATACGTTCAGCATCAAGCGCCACCAGCAGTCGAAACCGTGCGAGTCATCCGTAGCAGTAGTAGTAGCGGCTTATAATGAAAAGCAACATGTGAACAGTTTGCCGATTTCGGTGCAAAGTTCCTGGTAATGATTTAGTGACGTGTCATTATCACAGGGATGTTGTACTCTGCTGACTGGATCAGATAAATTTGTGACCATGGCGAAGCAATCGGTGCCGAACCAAGACGCGAGCAACCGCAAGAAGAAGAACAAGCGCAGCAATAACAAAGTAGATAGTTGATTCTATGTGCGGGTAACATTGATTTTCTCATTATGCTTGATTACGCTACAGAAGAAACACGGCGAGAATGCCAATCATCATAATGCAGCGAGTGGTTCTCAAGTGCGAGCAATCAAAACACAAACCAATGCACTGCTGACATTGGCAACATTTTCCAATCCCAACCCGAAGTACTTGGGTCCATTCAGTGACCGCCAACGGATCCTAGTAGTCGGCGATGGTGATTTCTCGTTTTCACTTGCGCTAGCGGTGTTCTTGGTGCGTAGTCATCAGCATTTGGGACAAGCTTTTCGTTTGTAGCATTCTGAATGAGCAACTGATGTTTCTATATATGTATTTATGGCTTTTAATCTGTTGTATACTGTAGGGTGGAAGGAACATCACCGCAACCTGCTATGATTCGAAGCAAGAGCTGAAAGAGAAATATCCAAATGCGCTCCTGAATGTGGACTCGCTAGAAACCGCGGGGGTAAGTTTTCCGCTGTTTTCTGATTCAGATTATCAGAGTCTTATCGTATGCTTATGTCTCCATTTGGGATTTAATTGCAGTCGGAAGCACACTTTAACGTCGACGCAACAGCACTGGAAAAGGAGTTATGGATGCAGGATGCACCACCATTTCATGCGATTGTGTTCAATTTTCCACACTTGGGTGGCGCTACAGAGGAAGATGTTGCGAAGAATCAGGAATTGCTTCGGAATTTCTTCTATTCTACGCGGAAATTCTTGCACCCGACACAGGGACAAGTGCTGGTAGCGCTTCGGAATACGCTATTTTACAATCGATGGAAAATTGAAGAGCAGGCCAAGCTTAGTGGCTTCCAATTGAAACGGTAAGAAATGTTGGTTGATCATGTACAGCGAACTCATTAAGGATTTAGTGGTGTCTAAACTCATTGGTCTATGCAGCAAGGAACGGTTTGACTCGAGTATTTATTCCGGCTATGAGCCCCAACGTACGCATCCAGCGTCATTTCGAGGCGAACCACCTTCGACAGATGGAGCCCATTACTTCATCTTTACTATTGATAAAAATGCATCACCACCTGCAGATCCTCGCTCTTTGTCTAGTAGAAAGAGTGGTGGTACTGTCCAGCATTTGAATGGATCGAGCACCAACGGCAAGCAAAGCATGAAGAAGGTGAGTCCTGTTCGTCTTCTCTGCTTCGAAATGCCTAGAATTCGAACGATGTGACAGTGATGATACTGATGACGTTCTAATGGTGCAGGGTAAAGGAGATAAAACTGTGGAAGCAACGTCAATGAAGTGCACGACCTGCAACCTCTCATTCCATGACCTGAAGAAATACAACGGTCACATGAATTCCGCCAAGCATGCAAGAAAAGTGAAAGCCATGAAGAAGCGATAGAGAAAGCAAACAAAGAAAAAATATACAGGAAGCACCTAAAGAAAAATGCATCAAACAATATCCATTTCACTCTGAGTCCACTGATAAGCATTACTGAAAATAATGTGGACTACTTTACGGGAAGCATCCGATTCTTAGCCTTTATTCCCCCATTTCTCCCATCGGTGGGATAGAAACTTGTTTTCAATTCTTCGTGATGATATTTTTTCTCCACCATCTTTCTTTTCAAGAAAAGATGCAAGTCGATGACAGTACATGCCCGAGGAGATCGACATTGGTTCTGGTCTCAAGGACTGTCCAGATTGATCGAAATGGCACGTAAAAACCAGATCTCGAGGATTGCGGTTACCGTCCAAGATCGATTTGAGTACGGACTCCTCGCACAAATGTGTAAAGAGCATAGCACCTAAGTCGTGGTTCACGCTGATCAAACTATGCAAGATAGATACACCAAGTCCAAACAGCATCTTGAAAGTGAGGTTGTATCCAACGAAGGAACAGAAACAACTTCTCAATAAGATGTTTGGTATCAGAAAGTCTTGGAATGTCCTCACTGACAGAGATGTCAACGCTGCTAGAAACATCTTTTTCAAGAATGAACACCTACTCTCCTAGATTCATCGAGTTCAGGTGTCGGAGATGCCTAGTCTGACTCTGGCCTTTAAATCCGCATCATGAGCTTCAGATAAAGTCCTCACAGCATGCTCTAGGTAATCCACTGCCTTCATGTGATGATGCTGAAGATGATGTCGTAATGGACAGGAGCGGTGTAGTACGATATGTCATCAGCACTTGAGCGATGTTGTAGATTTGAGCGAGATATGGTAAATAAGCAAGTAAAAAAGGATCATGGATGGTGTCGTTCAGTGTAAATAAATGCGGCCATGCCATCAATGTCCACTACTCGCATCACAACAAGTTGTGGGTCGAGCATGCACACTAGCTCAATGAGTCAGAACTCCCGTCAGATTCTCTGCTGTAACAACAGTGAATGCAGAATCACGTGGGAACAAGATGTGAATGCGTCAAAGAACATCCTTACACTCGCTATATGTCTCCTACATGGATTTCCAAGACTGCCAGAGTTACAATGAGAAAGAAAGAATGTAGGAAAAGTATTCATGGACAGTGGAGGAATCAACCGACTTTTGAAACAGAAAGCTAACCGACTTTTCAAACGTGTCCGCATGGCTAGACCGTATTCTGGTAATCGCCATTTGCAAATCTTCATATCAACTTGAAACTTGAGAATCAAGACAGGACATGTTTGCATTGCGGAAGCAATTATCGACCACTTCGAAGCGTTTGGTAGCCATGTCGACACGCTCTATTAGCGCCTTACCGCCTTTAGTGTCTACACAGGACGTTCAGTCGCTATTGGACTCCAAAAGCGAGAAACTGCGCTTCCTGGATGCTTCCTGGTAAGTGGGGAATAGTTGTTGTTTTGCAAGAATGTGTGATGCGCTGATGCTATATGCGTATACAAGGTATTTGGACAGGAGCCGAGACCCAAAGCAGGAATTTGCGCAAGAGCGGCTACCCAATGCGCAATACTTTGATATTGAGGAAATCGCGGACAAATGGTCCACTTTGCCGCACATGCTCCCCACAGGTACGTGATGCATTTTCCATTGTTTAAACCGAGAGTTAGCAGCATGAGATTATGATTATGATTG
The DNA here is from genome assembly GCA_001600495.1 of Pilasporangium apinafurcum. Taxonomy (NCBI): domain Eukaryota; phylum Oomycota; class Peronosporomycetes; order Pythiales; family Pythiaceae; genus Pilasporangium; species Pilasporangium apinafurcum. Next base: position 95,025 of record BCKE01000019.1, on the reverse strand, counting down.
CTCTGGGTATGCAACTATAATAGTGGAAACGTTTGAACAGTCGATGATCGCATTGGGAATTAGCAATGATGATATGGTGATTGTTTACGTTGGTAAGCACTGCTTCAGGTATGATCGGATGATCCGTTGATGCAGGCATTGCACGCTGTTATTGCATTCATCATGGATCAATGTTGACTTGTAACCATCGTTAGTGCTGCACGCTGCTGGTGGACGCTGAAATTTTTTGGCCACGAAAACGTGCACATTATGAATGGTGAATTGCAGTTGCGAGTTCTTATTCTCATCTAAGTGTCGATCCATAACGCGTTTGCTGTTGCAAAACCATGTCTCAATTCGGTAGGTGGCCTGACCAAGTGGAAGCAGGAGCAACGTCCCATCGAAACTGGTCCACCCAAGAAAGCCACACCAAGTGAATCCTACAAAGTCACCCTAAACCATGACCTTGTTGTTTCCTGCGACGATGTACGAGTGTATTGTTTGCCTGAATCCTCTTGTTTTTTCTTTTATATCTCCTAGTTAGTGCCTCACACTGTATATGCCACTCAAAGGTACTGAAGAGATTGCATTCCGAGACGCAGATTGTCGATGCACGTGGCCCGGGACGCTTCTTCGCCAAGGAACCTGTGAGTTTTGCTCAATTCAAATGTTACTTAGTGACTTGTTTTCTATGCCTAATGTTTATGGTATCTCCAATAGGAACCTCGACCTGGAATGCGAAGCGGCCACATTCCTGGAGCGGTGAACGTTCACTTTGGTAAATTGGTGGCTCCGGATGACTACTCGGTAAGAACATTCCAGCTGATTGAGATCTCTTGACCAACCAATTTATTATTATGTATTTAATGTCTTTATGTGTGCATACATTACCTCCAGCTGTTTCGTGACGTCCATGAAATCGAACAGGCGTTTGCTGAAGCTAGTGCGTATTGATCATTTTCTTCCTGTTGAAAAGTAGTTGCTCATATCATGACGGCTGTATGCCTTGCTTTCTATAGATGTGAGTCTGGACGCCTCTACTCCAATTATCACGAGGTACGCAGAACAAGAATGCTATCACACTCAAACATGCATTGATAAATGTTTCTTCGATCCTGTGGAAATTTTTATAGTTGTGGCTCGGGAGTGACGGCATGCACGCTCACGTTTGGACTCCATCTCCTTGGCAAACCGCTAGATAAGTACGAGTAGCCCCTTTGTTCAAATATTTCGCAGTATATACTAACAACGAGATGTATTAATGATCTTTAGGGCGCAAGTCTACGATGGGTCCTGGTCTGAATGGGGTTTGCGTGAGGATCTTCCACTCGAAAAATAAACACTCGGCAGTGCAAGTTGATATGTGAAACGATTCAAGCAAAGCCAATGAATTGAGACAAGAAAAAGGCAAAATCGTGAGTATTAATTCGAAGCACTCGAAAAAGAAAGAAAAACGATAGCAAGAATGATGCAATCCAAATCTCACAAGTGTTCGCGAATGCTTTTGGGTCTATCCAATAATCTTTTCTACATGGATAGTGTCAAGACCAAATGCCCATACGCGTCTTTTTCGATTGATACGTTGGTGCAATCAGTTATTCACTCTATGTCATCTGGGATTGTGATGGTCTCATCGTCATCATCATCATAGACGCTTGTAGAAGTACTAGTAGTGTTGATGTCTGAGAACTGAATGATATCTTCACTATAACTGCTATTACTTGCAGCAGTATTGACATTTTCAACAGTGATGGTCTCGTCGATGTAGCTGTTGCTGAAGCCACTGGATGAAGTGGTTGCGTCTTGGAAAATGTCAATGTCACCATAACTGTAAATGTTACTCTAGCTACTACCAAATTTCATCAGCTTGGTTTCCTGCGAATCTTTCGCGGTGTGGTATGGCATAGTCGTGGCATGAGGTTAGAGGAGCTGCTGATTGTTTGATGAGCTTTGGAGAGTGGATTGAGTATTGAGAAGTGAAAGCATACTTTGCGATTTTGTTTTGGACTTTCGAGGCAGCGCGTTCCTGCTATGTGCATGAGAGCGAGGTATCTTTTTTCATTTGGCAGAGGCAAACACCTCACTAAACTCCTTCACCTAGATGACCAATCGGACTGCATCTTTGTCCACTTTGGGACGGGTCTATGTGTACTTGGAAACAGTCTAACAACATCAAGCGCTCGAATTTATGATCAACACACTACGTTACATCGGATACGTGGACAAGACATTTTTCACTAAGGCAGTGGATATATTGTGGGAATGTGGACATTATCTGTACAATATGTTGGTATGACAAATGGTTGATGGCTATTCCGAGCTTCATTCTGCACGCTCAGGAGAAAAGATGGAACCTCGTCTAATAAATAGAGGCAGCTAAGCGCTTATTAGGGTCTCATACGATATGCAGTGAAGACCATTCAAAAAAGTGTAGGCGTTATTTGTAGTCGATGCACTTGTCTATGCTTTGGTTTGACAAAAGAAATATTTACTGCTTCAAGGACGTGAAGTAAAGAAACTTTGTACTTAGGTGGGAATTAAGAAGCAACCACAACTACCAAAACCCAAGATAAACATGACAAATCCAATACTTCTTCCTCAAAGCATTTTGAGGATGGTGCTTCTCTTTTCCTCTGTTCTCTTTCTTTTTTTACATACGAGGAGTCAAAGCCATGCCTTTGTATGCATCTGTGGATGCAAGTGGTGACGGGGCGTTGACTGGTTTCCGATTGCGCTTCCGGTACAACACTAATCCAATGATCGCCAACACCGCCACAACAGCACCAAATATGCCCGAAAACATCACAGCCCCTGAACTGCGACTACTACTGGGATGATTGGTCGAACTCGCTGCCAGAGACAAATTGGCTGAGTCAGTCGTAGCAAAACTTCGATTCGCCGAAGAGTTTGTACCAGCTACACCTGCTTCCTCACCCTGAGACCCGGAAGCAGACGTGGTATTCAATGCCCAGACGCACCCCCACGCGCCACTGGGAATCTTGGCGCATGCCGCATTCAGTGGGGCCACGCAATTGTTATTATTCGTCCAACTCGGCAAGATATCCAGGCAGTCCTTCACGGCGACATCACCTTGTCGGGGACATTGAGAGCCAACGGGAGTGTCGCCACCGCCAGCGCACACTATGCCAGATACGCAGTACGTAGCATCGCCCAGTACGGAGATGTTGGTACAACCCGAAGTAAAGCCAGTGTCCTCTGGGTTTAGCGCAGCGCTGCCACTCGTAGAGGAGGCAGAATTGATGGCAGTGCCTGGGATGGTGATGGTAGCGGCATTGTTGTAGCTGCCACTGCCGGTACCATCGCCTGGAACGAGGATGGTAGTACCACTGTCGTTGTTGCTGTTGCCGCTTGTACTGCTGGCGCTGCTGGGGCTACTGCTGGGGCTGCCGCCTGCTTTTGCGTTAGTGGCTTGAAAGGTAAACGATATGATCCCATTTTTCTGACTATCAGACTTGTTTTCGATATTCGGCGTGTTGGCCATGGTCTTTAGAGGCTGAAGACGCAAGCTCGCTAGTTAATGTGGATATGTGGCTGCTTGGTGGCGAATAGAAAAGTGACTAGACAACAGTGAGAACCGTTCGGATGAAAGCGGCATCCATTTCGTACGCGACATGGGATTTTCTTTGTGGAAGAAGGAGTAACTGCTCTCTCTCTCTCTCTAGGCAGACAACCAACGGCCAGTAGCCTCCAACGTCTGCGTGTCTCGCTTGGCAAGGTCAGGTCACCCCGAAAAGTCGCGAGATAAATTGTGCTCGGGACAGGAAACGTAAAGTGTAAAAACAGATTTTCCCGAACGAAAGGTTTTTTTTGTAGCACAACTGGCAGTTAATGCAAGGTGATTACGAAGATCTACGATGCAAAATAAGCGAGCGAGTGAATGCATATGAACGAAAAAGAATTGTTCGAAAACCCACAACTGGGAAATCGTTATGCTCTCGCACCCAGATAAACAAAAATGGCTTAGTTTTCATATATTTTGAATCCAATGAACTTCAACTACCGTATCCGTTTTCTGCACTTAATGGAGCAAATGATGGATAGTATGTTGTATAGATGCTGCGCGTGAGCGTTGCCTCATGAGGATGGCGCGTGTTCCAAGAATGTGGCCTAGGATAGTACTCACCCGAGAATTTGAAAAATCGCGTCTGTTTACGCGTCGTTTCGTGATATGCCGTTCTAGTTTGCTTCGATCTGCTTTAATGGATACACCAAGAAAAAAAGTAAATCGCGTCCTCCACAGCAAGTTTCCATGATAATAGCTGCAAGCATGTACTGGCATCGCGCATTGACGAAACCGAGACATTTTCTCGATTTAAATGCCGAAGGATCTGCTTGAACTCGGCTGGTATCTAATGCAATGATCAGCCAAGCCAATGTGCAACCAGCTTTTACTGGCGACTACCGGCTTAGATGGGTGACAATCCCAACTACCATATAAATATAAAGAGAAAAAAACTACCAATACGACTACAGCGGTTGAGATTGAGAAAGAAGAGCAAATGAACAATGAGCTGTCGACCTTGCGAATCTTGACGAAGTAGCTGTGCGTAGCGGAGAAACTGCCAAAGCGGGGAAACTGGCAAAGGTGTTAGATGACTCGAGATATTTGCAGGCAAACATCGCGATCAGATTAACGAAGATACACACAGTAATGAGCATTAAACGTGACGAAGATTTCGATTTCAAATCCTCGTGAGCGAACTCGGGCATCGATTGTTGAAGATGGCGTCGTTTCGATCACATCAAATAGCATGAAAGGTAGCACATCGATGGGTATTCCAAAGTGAAAGGATTGCTGTTCCATCTGCGTCCCATCCAGTACGAACTCGAATCGTATGAAAGAGAACGATCTAGAATTAAGCCATATTCGACACGAAGAATTGGGTTCAAGCGAGCATGAGGAATAACCAGGCTGACAGTAATGCGGGGCAGTCGAACATCAGATGACTGTCCGTTTCAATTGCGTAACTCTGCGGGACGTGACAGAACAGTCGCTCTGAGTGCTCTCAGTAGAGAAGCCATAGTCTGGAGTCAACACGCAATAGCCGTTAAACAAGACGAAGTTGGAGATCGTGAAGAATGGAGAGCAGTAGATCTGATTCAGAAAGACACTTCTGAATACTGGCAAGGAGTCACTTTCGTGCAAAAAGGATCCAATAGTGGATGGAAAGCAGTTAGACTGGCATGGTCGTCCATAATGGAGCTGCAATGACTCAAAAAGCATCGAGAGATATCTGCTGACTCCATATACTCAGCACTGGACAAGAACAAGATCGGAAGCCCCTCATATCGCACAAAAAGCACACAAAAAAATCTGTCAATCCTAATTTTACATGGTACACTTTAATTAAAAGTTCTACCTATTTTAGTGTTTCTATGTCCTAATTTGCGCGCCATTTCGATCTTCAAAAGCGCCTCAAGCGCGGGAGGTTTCCCTTTTTGCAATTGCACTTGCGGCGGCTATCTATTTAAAAAAAGCGCTGCCAATCCCAACCTACGCAGATTTATTGTGGCTTTTCTCGTCTGATCTGCATAGCTACAGCGTATACCAAGCCCATAACTGGATGCACCATCCCTTTTGCTTCACATAAATACCAAGCATATCTACACAGAGACGCGTGATGGCGACACAGGAACGCCATTCGTTTGGGACCTCCAGCACATCACTCTCACCTACCTTCTCCACCACCAGTCGCTTGATGATACCAAATGCTGTGAATCGTCGTCCTCTGGATGGTTCTCTGCATTTGCAATTGCAGGAACAGGGCGTCGATGGTACCTTAGACAACAGTGATGGGGACGATAATGAGGATGATGTAGATGCAGAAAGGCAAGAACGGCCCCGAACTAGTTTCATTCCAATGCATGCCTACACAAAAGCTCTACGCAGTCAACAAATAGCGAATGGCATCCGACGGTATTGTCATGCTGATGTATCTGTGCCTAGCAAGTGGTTTCAGCGTCGACATGGATTAAGCCCGTCCAGAATTGAAAGAGTGTCTGAGAACGTCAGTGTGCGAGGATGGAGTAATGATGCAAATGACAATCAACATGAAGATGCTGATTGCAGTGATGACGGTGAGAGTGATGCACAGTATAGCCTGAGAAAATATACATTCCTTTTTAGTTCTTAGCTATACATATGTGCTTTAGGTGAGGACGAAGAACGTGACCGGCCCACTGAGGGTTTACAGCTCCCTGATACGACAATGATGCAGGAAGAAATTCGTGCGATGATTGCACAAACAGAGAATTTGCTGACTTCACGACAATCTGGCCAACAGAGCAACGACAGCAACAACGTTGAGCTGATACAGTATCCACTTCGTTGTGGTGATTACGACCAGGGCGATGATCTGGACGAAACAGAAGAAGAGCATATTGACAGTGATGACGACCAGGGCGATCCAAACAGCCGCAGCGTCACAGCTAGTCGAATGGCAGATGAACTGAGTGACGGAGAAGTATCGTTGGCTGTAACACAAGAACAGACCCGCGAAATTGGTACGGAAATATCTAGAAATGATGAAGAGAGGGACGCGGATGAACTCAGTAATGGTGAAGAAGTAGAGACCACATCTGAGCATGAAAATGATGGTTTGCAGAACCTGGAGCAGCAACGAGAGTTGGGCGAGCTACCAAGTATATCCAACCGAGACATTAATGGCTCCAAAGCCCGTGCTTTACAGAACTCAATGCTTGGGAACTTGGTTCGACTGGGATTTCATGAAAACTTAACACGCGCAGCATTAGATGCTGGTGTCGTGGAAATCGATCATTATGATTCTGATTGCGAGCTGGCGTATGTGGACATATTCATGTCCTTGATCAAGATGGTCTGTGATGCTCACTTGGATACAATGCATTCTGACACACCAGAGCCATCAGCGGTCTGGATGGATGAACTTAGTCAGGAATCCCGTGGATCCAGGACCGATGGAGAATTAAGCTCCACTCGAGCACCTGTGCTGCCATTTAAATGGCCAGTTTTTGATATGGCTCAGTTTGAATTTGGCAGTGCACGACCTGGGACTTGTTTTGACAGTGTGTGCGTCCTGACCAACTTGCCAAAGGTATCAATGGATCGAACAGAGGAATTGATGGAAATTCTTTCGTGTAACTTGTTTTTTATGATCGGCGATCCAATTCAAGTGGTTATTCCATCGGCTAGTGCGACTGGACGGACGAAAGGACATGCGTTCTTGGAGTTCGATGACCATGAAATGGCACAGCGTTGCGCTTTAGCTGTGGATGGATTGACATGGGGGAGAGGCCCATTTGGTCGAATACGTGGGAGTTTGTTTCGAGAGTATCAAGTCAAATCACCAACTGTACGTGCAAATATTCCCAATAATGAGACTCTGTCGCGTTCTCACGGCTGTCTAGATGACCTTCGACATCATCTTTCAGAACAGTCAAATGAGCTGGATGATCATAGTGGTAGAAATGTTCCTGTGCAGCGTAGTCAGTCAATGCAGTTCTTTCGTGGCGATCCGCATGAGCTCATGGATGACTGTAGTGATGGAACGAGCAGCGAGGGCGAAGAGATCGATTGGGTTAACAGTGGAAGGCATGCATATTCGCAAATACTTCCTCCAGAAGTGCAGAACATCTCATTGGAAGAGAGCCTTGAGTTCACGGATGACCTTGTAGATGCAGATGTTTTGCAACAATATCCATTAGATACACATCATCTTGACCGGCATCATTTTGTCAACGGATGTGAATGGAGCATGCGAAGAGATGAAGAGGACGAAGACAGCTTTAGTAGTGCCAGCGAGTTGGCGGACGAAGGGGAGCTTGATGATCCACGGCAACGTCTCCGTCAAATGCGAGAAGAATTAATGAGGCGTAGAAATGTCCAGAATCTGAATAATCAAACCGTTCACGGTATGGCGGATACATGCCACTTGCCGTCAAATATTAGCTATGCTGAAAGCTTACAGACGAGCTCGATACTCGTTCCAGTTGTAAAATGCGAGGCAGATCATCAACCATTCTCTGAATCGGACAAACCATGGAAAAGCTATTGTGAAGAATTAATTGCTCGAAACCGTGAGATGCAGGAGCAAGTTGCATTTGCTCGTCGAAGAATCGTTCAACTTGGGCACAACAACCAGAAACTTCATTTACTTGTGGATCGTGTTGAACGTGACCGAGATGGGCTACTGTTTGAGAATGACTTGCTGCAGACGCAGTTGCACGGATACGAAGATTATGAGCGTCGTCACGAAGCCTTGATGAGGGAACTGAGCGTACTTCGGAAGCGGCTGAAGCGCAAAGAACGCAAGTTTGGCATAATGTCGTCTCGTCAATATGGCAGTGCCTTCCTGAATAGCAGTAGTAGCGGTAGTGCCGATCATGATGATCTTGGCATAGCTACCTCCTCGACGCTGGATGAAATACACTCGGAATTACAACATCATACCTCCCCAACTGTACTCGCTAACACATCCATGGAAGACTTGAAAGACTGGGAGCAAATACTGGAGAATACGCTCGCACGTGTTCGGATGTCGAAAGAGGAGAAGGCACTAGAGATGCAGAAGAAGTTAGACCGTCAGGTCGAGGAGCAGCAGGAGCTGAAACTGTGTGTGATTTGCTTGGCGAACGAGAAGAGCATTCTATGCCTGCCGTGCCGTCATCTGTGTTTGTGTGAACCCTGCTCATCCCGTCAAGAGGTCGAAAAATGTCCGATTTGTCGACTAGAGATTGACGAAATGCTGTTTGTGTATGCGTAAGCTCATCTCATGTGACATATGACCAACAGAAAGAATAAACACTTGATTCAAGAGCCATTAGCTAAGCAATATTATTGTCTAACCTCAGGGATCATATGAGATACTAAAGTAGCTCAGAGAAAACCCTCTGTTATGTTGTTTGGGTTCGACCTGATTAATCAAGACTAGACAACCGCGGAGTAGGTATCTTCCACACCTGGATTCGATAAATCCAAGAGAGTAGATATTTATTCTTGAGAAAGATTTTTCTAGCAGCATTGACATCTCTATCAAGGCCGAACTTGCAGTGAGGGCACTGAAAGATTTTTTGGTGTTTCATCTTGTGGTTGATTCTCCCACACGATTGAACAAGTCTTTGTTGTATAATGTTCTTCACACTTGATCGCACATCTTCCACTCCTTTCCACTTTGTACTTCAGTAGCTTCTTAAACTTGTAGTGAGACCACATAAGCATTTTTCTTCACGCCTTGCTTGAAATCCTTTTTTGTTTGAAATCAGCTTCAAGGTCCCGAAGGATTGAAGAAGGACTTCATGGTGGCTATCTGAGAACCACTTGGAGACTTTGTGATGCATGTCTGATATCGTCGCTTTCATCCGTTGAAAAATCCTGTAAACTCTCTTTCTCCACGTATTATTTTCACCAATTTGGACAGTCCTGGTTTGTTGTATTTGAGACCGGAACCAATGTCGGTAATGTCTTCACTGTCTGGAAAAGCAGTTGATAGCAATGATTTCTGTCGTACAAGATCGAATAGTTGGTTGCTTGATGAGACTCGACAAGAGATGACCGTAGATTTTTTATCAATCTCGGTGTCCGGATGATGAAATGACATCCATTTCTTGTTCCAAACGATCACCGATCGATTCAAGATCATACAACCGCGCTCGATGGTCGCTACTACTTGAGATAGCTCTGGCGTTAATCAGCCCTTGAAGGTTCCATCGTCTAATGGTTTCAGGATGGATACCAAATATTTCTCGAAATTTGACAGAGGATACATATTTGGTCATGCCTTTCGACGGAAATCGATGCCGTGAGATTGACAAGTGAGATAGATGACAGTCAATGAGAGCAAGGTAACTACTTACTCTCATCGATGATTTTTATGAAGAAAAAAAGTATTGTTTGCAGTTATACATACAAAAGTGCAATCAAATTTTCATACACAGCTGTGAAAATGTGGATAGAGGCAATCTATTTTTTGTAGTGGTCGACAGTATCGAGGGTGAAAAGTCAAATGGACATCGCATTGTGTTATTGTTAAAGTACACATTTTTTTGAGTCAGGCAAGCGCACATTCGACTATAAGCACAATTCAAACGCAAAAAAAATCAAGACGGAATTTAAACTTGCTTTCACTATGCTAGTCGTCTAGCTCATCCTCCACAGACGAATCGAGATCAACATCCGAGTTACTATATGCATCATCTTCATCATCGGTTGACCTCGTCTAAAGTGCGATATGATTAGCCAAAAAAAATCTCCCAATTAGTCACGTCAATGAAACAAGAGAGCAGCTATCAACTGTAGGAACCAATGTATGATGATTTAAAGGATCTAGTGGTAAATTTTTAGTTCAAACATTTCGAGCTGAAGACGCTACAACGAGTTATCACTCTCGATGATGTCGCGAACTATTAACTTTTTGGTGGTAGAAGTAAGCGGATTTTGGTGAAACTATGGTCAATTATAGCGAATAACAAGAGCTTTCGATTGATACCATTTGTGCACCAAATGGTGCAATACATTGCGCAAGTGGCGAGGAAATATGGAATCATAGCGCACCAGTCGCCTCACAAGAACAAACTATGTGTCGAGCATGCATACTAGCTCGATGAGCCAGGACTCCCACCAGGTCCTCCGCTGTAACAACAGTGAGTGCATAATCATCTGGGAGCGAGACGTCCATGCATCGAAAAACATTCTTACACTCGCCATGTGTCTCCTACATGGACTTCCGAGACCACCAGAGTTACGGAGAGCCGAATAGAGTGTAAGAAGAGTATACGTGGACAGCGGGAGAGCCTAATAACCTTTCAAATGGATCCACACGGTTTCATCCGTATTCTGGTAACCACCAGTCGAAAGCTTCGCTCTTTCGCTTGTCCAGGAGTATGATCCAAAACTGAGTAATCTATTGCGTACACTACAATCACATGTACTATTTTCCTGTTGAATGACAAGTGACCACTCAAAAATTTGGAAACAAGAGGAAATAGTCTTATCAGTTCTGGCGTACAGGAGTATGGGGTAGAGAAGGCAGATGAGTGTTGACTGGATGGTCACGTCGGACGATGGATGTGAAGTATCCATGCGTAGATTGACTGATATACAGATACTCATACCTCTGAGTATCTGCGTCTATGAGCAAAGAAACGAGTATGGAAAGGCTAGTACTTGGCTTTTAGATGGAACGAAGACTAAAGGAGACGAATAGTAAAGGTGTTCGAACATTCACAAGAAGGCATCTGCTCGCCAGTCCTCACAATGACAACTTTATTAAATATAGCATTCTAATTAATTTTTAAGTATAAAATAATATTCAACTTTAAGTATAATGATATTAATTGATAGATATATTTATTTACAAAGGTAGTTACGGAGAATGGCCAGTGCTCATAGCAGCAGATGGATACAAGTGTGACTGTTACCTTCCTCTGCATGACAAAATCCTGTGCATGCTTGATCAGAATGCTTTTTCGTCGCCATTCTTCGATTTGCTCTCTTTCCTTCGGGGATTGATAGACCGATAACTGTCAAATTTTCGTCGCGATGGCAACTCAGTACTGCAAATATGTTCTCGTTCTGGTATATGTGACCGCTATTCTTTGCGGAGCCAATGCACAAGACTCGGTCGTATTGACCATGGATAATAACGCCACTACAGAGACCACAAGTGACTCCGCCGTTGTCCAGCCGTTCATTGCTACCTCCAACAACAGCATCTTTGTGAATGAGGCCACCGCAACGCCAGCTGCGAATGAAGCAACAGCAACAACAAGCCCAACTGTATCAGATTTTCACAATACCGAGTTCTCTACTGCAGATGAAGAGCGGATCGTCGGTAACCTTGAAGCAGCTAGCGATGCAGCCGAAGTTGTGGCACTCTCTGCCATTGAACCGGAGCCAACGAGTGGATCTACTGCTAGCAATGGCCTCTATACTGCAGACGCACTCAGTGGCCAAGGTGCCAACACCACAACAGGTAGCGATACCAATGGAAGTAGCGCTGCCACGTTATCGGCTGGTGTGATCGCGTGCTTATTGGTTGTAGTAGGCGTGGTGATTGCGGTGCGAAGGAGAAGAATGATCGAGGCAAGAACACCAGGCACACCAAAGGACATGGGGAATTACTTTCATTGCCAACGGCAATTGACGCCTCCACCAGTGTAAAGCACATATCAAATGTGTGTTCAAACGCACCAGAGATGTTTTTCAACCAGATAGAAGCTAGTCCATGGCGTGTCGTTATTTTTTCTTTTTTTTGTATGTTTGTATGTGGAGTTGATCTGCGTGTCAATAGTGTTGGTTAAATCTCAGTACAAACAATTACTATGGACATGTGTCTAAAAAGCAGCATAATTCGTGTAACAGAGAGCTTCAATGAAATTCCCCATTGGTTTCCTGTAAAACGTTAGATGGCCATGTCGTAAATCGCACGTTGTCATGCTTAGGGAAGTGATGGTGGCTGTGGATTTCGGCTAGGCAGGTGTTATGCTCAATTGAGAGAATGCTAAACGCCATCAGACTGTATGTCTTCCCATCCACTTGACAATGCGATCCATCCTCTACATATACACTTTGCATCGTCTGGTTGTTATTGCTGTCTCATTCATCTTGGTTATTCATTCTGAAGCTGACATCCTACCAGCTGTTTTCAGTGGTCAAGTGAAACCAGCTGGTGGCCATCTGGGTACCGGAAAGAAATATTACCTTGTACTGCCAGAATGTAGAGGCTCATAGTAACGGAGATCGAGTTCCCAGTTGGTCAGGCTGTGTAAAAGCTATAATGACGATCTGTAGGATGCATAATGAATAATCTTTGCTGTCATGTCGTTAGCAAGAATGGTGAAGAGGTAGGTAGGCAAACTTACCCTACGTCCATCCCATTCATTCTGCAATTTACCTGCCGCTAGTGATCAATCTATCCAAACAGACTCTACAACCAATATCACCCATGCAACTCTCGTCCGTTCTCGTGTTGGCATTGGCGGCAATTTCCACGGTGCACGCCGATAACATTGAACAAACCGCGGTGAGCTCTTCGACCAATTCACGGGGAGGTTCGCTCGGTCGTCCCGAGAATATCGCACGCTGGCATATGCGTCACCACAATTACCACCACCATCGCTACCCTCACCACGGTTCGACATCTTCTTCTTCTTCAGAAGATGCCAGCGGCTCCTATGAAGCAAATATCATCCGCATCTACGGTGAACCGGACGAAATCGTCTTCCCGGCTCCGACGCCAGCACCAACGACGTTTGTCACACCTGCACCAACTTATTCCACACCTTCTCCAACAACCACCTCAAGTGATGGCAGTGATGATGAAGACTCCAGTGATGACGCTGTGGACAACACCGGTGTGGTGAAGCAGCCAGATGAGCTAATTTTTGGCTCGAATGACGGTGTTATGGGAATTCCAGAAGACTATGTGATCCCCACACCTGCTCCAACTACCGCTGTGACACCAGCACCAACGGCACCAACGCCAGCGCCGACATACCCACAACACACACCAGCAGCTACCGTCCCGATTGAAGGGTCTGGTGATGATGATTCAGCTAATGATAGCGACGATGTGCTTTCGTCTTCGTCTACCGCTGCTGACGAAGAAGTAGGTCAGATCGGAGTGGCAACATTTGCCTCGAAGGAAACGACTGGGGCTGAAACGACGAGCTTGGTGGTACCAATCGCCGTGGTAGGCTGTTTGCTTGCAGTTGTTGCCATCGCTGGTGTTGTAATTATGAAGAAACGTCAAATGGAGCGTCTGAGTTCCCACTCGGTGATCGACGAAGTCGACTACAAGAACGAAATGGTGACGCCCGTCTAAAGTTGTGTGTCTACGTATGTGTGTATATATGTACCAGCCAGAGAAGTGAATCTGCGCTAAAGAATGTGCGAGTATTGTTCTGTGGAGAAAAGATCGACCGTTTGGAGATCTTTTGGATATTTGTTTAGAGTATTTCTTGAGTTTTGCCGTCTTGATAAAATGGAATGTAACGTAAATCGGAGAAATGGAAAACTTGTGTCACTTTACGACTTGGAATTCTGACTAACTCACCAATTGCTTTGAGACATTGCGTGTCTTCCGTTCGCAGGTCAGTACAAAGTGTAAGTTGACGGAAACGCAAAGACTGATGAGACTTCTCGTATGTACCCGTAGTCATGTTGGAAAGAAGTGGTAGCAACCCATTCAGTCATGTAAATGCTTCCATCCACATCTTCATTGAAGCGATGCTGCATATCTGTGGCATGGAGTGCATTTGGGTTCCTTTTGGCGTCCATTACACCCAACGATTTTGATTTTGCGCAATATCAAGAAAAGTTAATGATGACCTTTCTTAATAACAAAACAAGGTATATTCATATATCAAAATACCCTGTTTTGGTATTGGATTGCGAAACTGCTGCATCGCCGATTTCGTGCTGCTATCTACGCCTGCATGGGGAAGAGTTCTTGCAGTAGTACTAAGCAGCAGTGATTGCTGACGAAAAGTAGACGTATTTGTCTGCGCTTCAGAGTGCATACACGATAGCACAGTCATTGTGATTCAGAATGTTCAGAGTAAAAGTCAGAATAAATCTGCATTGTGTCAAAAGTGGGTTTGCTTCCATTATTGAGCCAGATAACTGCTTGCTTCACCTGATGTTCTCTCAACACACAAGCCAGACAAACCAAGAGAGTGGGTGTCATGCATTTTACTATTATTGAAGCAAGTTGGTCGTAACCATATGTGATTGGATAATTTCCTTCAGAACATGATTCTTGTGGTGTCAGCATTTTTTTTCGAACCTCTTTTCGTATATTTTATTAAAATATAGTGCAGCAAACGTAAACTTAATTATATTAAAAACAAATTTATCAAGTAACATAGATCCACGACGAACTGCAATTAGCTTCTGCCATCTTCTCTCATAGTCAGAAATCAACCCGTCCTGTCACACCAGCTCCATATAATAAGAAGGCGGGGACGTCGTTTCATCGTAGCATTGCCACTCGCTTCCATCCATCTGCGCCCATTATTTATCTCACTCTCTTCCTCCATCATCTCCATCAGCAACCCACTCGCTCATTATGGCCCCCACACCGGAACTGCGTCCACAAGATGAACCACTGACTGCTGTCATCCCTGCCAACGCCTTCACACAACAGTTGCCACCCGTAGCTCCTGGCTGCTCGCGTCTCTATTTATGCCGCCATGGACAAACAGAATTTAACCGCCTGCACCAGTTCCAGGGACGTGGCGTCAACACACCACTGAATGACACCGGGATTTTGCAGGCTACGTACCTCGCGAAGGCGATGCGCAATGTTCCGCTTTCTGCCATCTACAGCAGTTCATTACGAAGAGCACAGGAAACAGCGGCAATTGTCGCGCAATGCCATCCAAAACTAGAGCGCCAACATTTCAAGGACTTGGAGGAGATGAGCTTTGGAGTGTTTGAAGGTAACAAGCACGAGTTGTTCACAAATGAATTGCAGGAGATTCACCAGAAATGGCTAGAAGGAGATTACTTTGCGCGCTTTCCGAATGGCGAGTGTCCGATGGATGTCGTGTCGAGAGGTGCCAAGAAATTGACGGAATTGATGAGTGAGACGCTACCACACCAGCAAGTGCTGATCGTCACGCATGGACGATTCAATAAAGTGGTACTGACGCAGTTGCTGCATGGTGAGCTGTCACAGATGCAAACCCTCCAGCAGGATAACACGTGCGTGAATGTTCTGGATTTTGATCACGTCACGCAGACATATAAGGCCGTAGTGCTCAATAGTACGGCGCATTTACCCATGTCTCCCATTGTCTAGACAATTGACGAACCAAAACTCAAGCAGCAGCAACAGCATCTTGTAGAATTTCATTTTTATATAGAGTGCTAGATAGAGCGTGAAAGTAAGTAATATATTTGGACGTCTTATTGTGTGTGTAGATAGCTGCCTTCTTTCATCGTCTTCTTGTCACAATTGAATGAACTCATTTATCTGACCATGACAATGTCGTCAATCTTGAGGATCATCCGAACGCACTCAGTCGCCAACGAGATTTCACTCGTGCTCACCAACAGTGGCTGCAGCACGTTGAGCTCATACATATCACTAATCGCGCCCTTCCGCACATTAATGCCCATGGTGCTCTGGCCTTGCGCGTGCTTGGCTCGCAATTCCGTCACAATCCCGATCGGATGCAAACCCGCATTCTCTGCGAGCGTATACGGAATGATCTCCAACGCCTCTGCAAACGATTGGAGACAGTAACTCGCCATACCATGCAGTGTGCGGCCATACTGCGCGAGTTGCTGGGCGACATGGATCTCGGGGGCGCCACCACCGCAGATCAAGTAGCGCTTCTTTACGAGCGAGCGCACGACACAAAGCGCGTCATGCAGCGATCGTTCCGCTTCTTCCAGAACCAACTTGTTGGATCCACGTACAAGGATCGACATGGTCTTCCCGGCATTAGTAATGTCCGTGATCTTTACAACCTTATGCCCACCGAGTGTCTCTTCCTGCACTAGCCCTGCTGTACCGAGCTTCTCCGGGGTCAAGTACTCAATATTGGCGACTGGCAAACACCCGAGCGTCGTGGCGATGTGTTCAATGTCGTTGCGTTCAATGTCCGTGATCACACGGATCCCCATTTTCGCGAGGAAATGTAGCGACAAATCGTTCGTGGCGTCACGCAAGATGGATTTCTGGATGAGCAGAACATTGGCACCCACTTTCTTGATTTTCTTGCACAAATTCAAAATGTATTTGCGTTCTTCGCGCAAGATGCGGTCCATGGCTGCGTAGTCATTGATGACCACGTTGCTTTCCATGTCTGCTTTCGGAGCCGACAAGCAAAACTGAATGAGCGCGATTTTGGCGTTTTCAATGGTCGTCGGTGCATCTGTGACCGCAGCTTTATCGAATCCTTTATTGAACACCAGCCCAGAAATCAATTCTGAGTCATCAATAGTACCACCGAGTTGCTTGACGACTTTCACTTGGTTTAGATCGACGTTCGTGGCGGTGGCGATATCAATAACCTTGAGCACAGCGTCCACCGCGATCGGAGAAAGGCGATCCGCATACTCCGAGATGACCTTGGACGACAGTGACGTGTTGACACAGTTGATCAACTCTTCTCGGTTCGCAAGATCCACCGGCCGCGCAATCTCCGTCAAAAATTCTTCCGCCTTCACGGCTGCAACACCAAACGCTTCTGAAATGTTGGTTGGGTGAATTCCCTTCAGCAGCAAATTTTCACATGCCGATAGCAACGATCCAGCGATAACACAGACGCTCGTAGTACCATCACCCGCTTCAATATCTTGAGATTTCGATAGGTCGACGAGCATCTTGGCTGTGGGATGGTAGACCTGCATTTGGGAGAGGATCGTGGCACCGTCGTTCGAGATGATGACTTCGCCATTACCCTGTTGGATCATCTTATCCATGCCACGTGGCCCCAGACTCGTACGAATCGCATTCGCAATCGCTAGAACGAAGAGGTGCGTTAGAAAAGATCCCTTGGAGGCTAAATAGAGAGAAAAAGCGTCTAACCTTTGGCAGCGATGATGTTAGACATGCGCACATCCTTTTCCTTCTGCTTCCCACGCAGTGTTTCTCCCGTAGGGCGAGCGATCGTCGCAGTGGCAGCCATTTTCTATTAGCAAAGTCTTCGGCAAAGCGGTCTCTTTGAGTTTCCTGTCTGTGATCTTTTTTCCTCGATTGGGTTTGTTGGAGTGGGGCCACACATTCGAGTGGGCGGATTTTCAGCCAATCAGAACCGACTATATAGACGTTCAAGCGACCTTCGTGCAACATTCCCACAGGACTCAAACTGATAGACAGATAGATCGATGTACCAAAGATGGAGGAGGAAGTGGCGACGTTTGTGCAGATTGTGAACCTCACACAGACGCAGCAGCTGCATGAATGGAATCGATTATCGCTAGAGAGAGCGATCCAATGGGCGAATGTCATTGAAACGCGTTTTAAGGCACAACACAACGAGGAAAACAGCGAAACAATAACGCAACTACCCAAAAGGTTTGCATTGGCGACGCTACCGACATTCGCTCAGGGCGAATTCCTCTCTGCTAACAGTTTATGCAATGGTAAATAATCCATTTCCTATCATATATATATATGCTTTAATGGTGACTAACTGACAGACAAATATTTTGATGTAGCAACGCATCATCTGCTGCAATCAATTCTACAGAGTCCATTCTTGTCAACACATCCTATTCAATCCGAATTACTGCTGAATGTCATGAACGAAATGAAGAAAATCAAGGAAAAAAAGAAAAATGATCAACAGAATGGGAATCCCCAGACACAGCCACATAACAAAACAGCAACGTTTGATCGTTCATCCATCAGGTAACTCGTTATGTTTTTCTACCAACAGACATTCATCAACAGAATCGAAACTTGTTTGTACCATTGATTGCTTAGTGAATTGATCACAAATCGAGCAATATCGGATGACACAACACGTGCAATGCTGAATATCGCCCAAATAGTCAGTGAAGGCTGTCAATTTATCCAAGTCCAAGGTATTCAATATTGATTCATCAACGTTCTTGTCAAGATCGTGACGACTTACTATCAGTGTTTCTCGTTTGTTGTATACAAAGGACAGTTTTGTCAGGTTCAGTATCGATCCCACCATTGCAAAGCTACATGTTGCAGCCACGAACGCTGCAATTGCAGGCGCTGGGCAAAACGTTGCAGGAGAATGCTGTTTGTGCCAAAGAAACTGCCGATCCAGAAATCTATCGCACATTCCTACAGAACTTGAAAACGTGCTGTTGGTCCTCATCCAGCAACGATATCATTGTACGTTCTTACCAAGGGATTAATATGTAATTGTTTGTCATTTTGAAGCTGACGATGAGTGTGATATGTTTATTCATTGCAGGAGCTCGTGGCATTGCTCATTGTATCTGATTACCCAGGCTATAAACCAGAGATTCATCCAGATCTCATTCAAATTATCCTGGAATGGACAACCGACTCCCCAAAGCGTTTCTGGAGCTTCCCACCGTGGCTTGCAGCTATGATGTGCGGGAAATCACTAGAACTCGCCGCTGTGTACATTCCGTACCTCACTCAATATGGTTTCTTGGAACCAGGTAGGTCATACCAAATCTTTATGGCGAGCTTTTATGGAGCACTTCATGTTTGACGAAACGTGCGCTTTTATATGACACGTTACAGCTGAAGCTGAGTTCCCAGTGCGTGTTGGCACGTTGTTGCTACAAAACGCGGAAATTGAAGCTGCCATGACCAAAGCATTAGCGGAGGTTGATCCGCATGTCCTTTCGAGATATTTCTCCATTAGATCAAATTAAAATACATTTTCAGCCAATAATATTTTTCAATCATAATTTTCAACCAATAAAGAAACAGGAATGATGTACCACCAGTTTCTCTTCTTCTAGACACAATCAAGGGAAATGTGGTTTCAACGGACTCGAATGGGCACAATGCGCATGCACTTGTGCGCTCGATCAGCGGCTCCAATTGTCCGTGCATCCTTTCATATCACCAGCACCACATCTCTATCTGCCCGTCACTTTCATTCACTCGGTTTAAGCGCCAATTTAGTACAGCGGTTGACGGAAATTGGTCTACACAAGCCAACGTCAGCTCAACGACAGGTACATAGTCAATGATAAAAGCTCCTAACAATCGATGTGCTGCCTGCAGTGCTATAACTCAATTGCATAAATTTGGATAGGCCATTCCAAGCATCTTAAAGCGTCAAGACGTGGTCGTCGCAGCCGAAACTGGTGGAGGCAAAACGCTTGCGTACCTGCTGCCACTAGTTCACCAACTCATGCATCATCCAGTACCGATTTCCGCCATCCATCGACCAGTGGTGCTAGTACTAACCACCTCCCAGGAATTAGTGCGGCAAGTTGACAATGTCTTGGCGTCTATACACCCAGACATCGCCAAACACACCGTCTGTCTGTCCTCACAACACCAGCAGAAACTGCAGCAACTGCGCACATGTCCCATTGTCATCGCCACACCAAAAGCACTGCTGCGTGCATCTCAACCTAAGGACTTTGCGTTTACGGAGGTGATTGTCGTGGATGAAGCGGACATGCTGCTGAGTGGAGGTGTGGAGAAAGAAACCAAACAGATCCTTGCGACCATCCGCAACCAGCCGCTGCTGCATGCCCATCATAATCACGTAGACATCGTTCGGTCAAGAATGAAGAAAAGCAAGACGCAGAGCAGCGTTGACAATGATGAAGAAGATGATGACGACGATATTATTCGCAAAGAAGAGATCTCGACGAATCAGCGGCAGACGATTTTCAGTGGAATATCCTTTCAACGCCTGCTTTTGTAATTCGGTGGCATTGTGGCCATGTATCACTTGATGATGTTCTTGTCGCCTTAACTGGTTTTCGACTATTTTGTGTTTGATGTTTTTACGCTACGATTCCAGACTATGGCAAGCGCTCAGTGCGTCGGTACATCGACTACAAGTTCCCTTCTGCCCATTTTGCTGTCACAGAGGTATGGGAACATTAAAATTTTTGTCTTCAATCACCAAATTGAGTTGACATTGTCTTTTGTTCCGGAACTGGAGGATTTTCACCGCATATTGCCACGCTTGGACGTTCAATATCGTGATCTGCAGGAGTTCATGGCCAAAACAGGTAGCATAGATGAGATTGCTTGCCGACAGCAGCTGCTCTACGAAATCTTAGTCACACAGACAACTGCTGAACCGACTGGAAACCACACGCTTGTGTTCGCCAACTGCATTGCGAGCGCTGAAGAGCTCTTTGACTTTCTGCGGCATGAAAAATCTTTCTCTGGCGTGAGGATCTTCCACAAACAAGTCGACCGCGCGCTACGTTTGAAAATACTGCAGGAACTAGCCGATGACAATGCCTCCAATATCGTGGTCATATGCACAGACATTGCGGCGAGAGGTCTTGATACAACCAAGGTAGGACACAATACAAAGCGTCATTTGTGTTTGCTTAAGTCGATATCTTTCCTGAGGTTCCTCTTTTTTCATTATTGGATGGGTTGATAGGTACGGCATGTCGTTCAATACGAGTTTGCAACGGATGTTGTGAGCTTCTTGCATCGCATTGGACGAACAGCACGCGCGGGGACGAGGGGGAAAGGTCCGGAAAACTATACTTTATTCTGTTTTCTTCGTCATGGAGAGTCTTGCCTCATTCATTTCGTTTTCATGTGCATGGCAGTGACCAACATCATCTCGACGGAGAACGAACCAGTGGTAGATAAAATCCAGCAAGCGGGTACTTCCACACTACAAGATGGTTTTAGTCGCAAGCGCAGTCTACGCAAGAAAATCAAGAAGGCTCGTCGCCATCAGCATCGCTACACAGATGGTGACAGCTTCCACTAGTGTGACTGAACGTGAAATTCGCTTGACACTGGCATATTTTGGAAGTAGTAGAACCGTGACAGGTCATCGTTCACTCACTAGTGCCACGATCAATATAGAGATATCTCCTGTACAGACGTATGAGTAACGTATGTCAGTGAAAAGTCGAAACGGCCCTCCTTTTTCCAAGAGGCGCATACTCAACAAACGCACCAACTAGAGGGACAAACGACGTGCATACCTCTCAATTCTCTCGTGTAAGCAACAGCATCAAGGATCAGGAACAGGACGGAGCACGCTCTCCACTTACTTTAGACAGAATGGCAGATATAAAGGAGCTGAAGTTACGTCGAGTTATCGGCTACAATGGTATGTCAACGTATAACTGCTTCATTATCACTGGACCATTGGAAGAATTGATTCATTGTAACTTGTTTATGGCAGGGACGTTCCCGAATACGTTGATTTACACTACTGACGGCAAGTTCGTCATTTATTCCCTGGGGCTTGCTGTTGTGATCAAAAGCCTTCGCCACAACACACAGGCTTTTCTGCGTGGCCATACGGACATCATTACATGTCTTGCGATATCCAATGATGGCACTCGATTAGCGTCAGGCCAGCAAAGCAAAAGCCGCGGCAATAAAGCGCCCGTGCTCGTTTGGGATTTGGAGAAGGCGACACAGCACATGAACAGCTGCACTGACCAAAGCGACACGTTGTTGTTCCGGCTAGCCCTCCACATGGGTAAAGTACAGAGCCTTGCTTTTTCAGCCAAAGACACGTATTTGTTCACTGTCGGAGGGCAGGATGACAATGCACTTGTATGTTGGAGCATGGAAACGGGCGAACCAATATGCGGTACACCATCTGGTGACGACTCCACTTTGGTTGTTGCAGCTTTCCACATGGGCGTGAACGACGACCTTTTAGTAACGGGCGGCAATTATGCCATCGCTGTGTGGCGCGTCGACCTCAAACACCGCAAGTTTCACGTACTGAGGGCTAATTTGGGCAATCTCAAGCGCATCATCACTTGCATCGGCGTTTCTCCGGACGATAAAATTGCCTACTGCGGTACAAAAACGGGCGATTTGCTTGAGATCATCCTTGAATGCGATCTAACGAAGCCCAATTGCATGTTTCCACCCGTGGGGACGCAAAAGCCCCGCTATAACCGCACCACCAAAGAGCGCTTCAGTCAGGGCATCACCACCATCCTTGTACATGACAACGAAGAAAACAAACGCTTCGTACTACTCGGTGCAGGTGATGGTAACCTAGTGGTGCTGCGTATCGGTGCGATCAGCGAAGCTACCTCGAAAACGACTCCCATCCCCACTGACTGCATGGAGAAACTTGTTGGGGGCATCACATCAGTGTCGGAAGGCAAGCACGGCGACTTCTATGCTGGTACCAACCAGTCCAACATGTACAATTTCCAGCTCACAGACGCTGGTGGATTAAAAGTTGACCTTCGCTCCACCTGCCACTACAGCAGCATCAACGATGTCGTCTTCCCTAACAGCCCTGAACGCCGTGAAGATGAGAACTCACACCTATTCTTAACCTGCTCCAAGACCGACATCCGCATCTGGAACGCCCGCAAAGCCCAAGAGATTTTGCGCATTCAAGTCCCAAACCTCATCTGTAATTGTATCGACCTCACACACGATGGGAGCGTTATCATCAGTGGCTGGGACGATGGTAAAGTACGGGCATTTCACCCTGAGAGCGGCAAACTTAAATTTGTCATCCAGGACGCCCACAACGAGTCCGTCACAGCTATCGCAGTGTGTGCATCGGCATACTCCTCCTCCAAAGAGTGGAGGCTTATCACAGGAGGCAAAGACGGTCGTGTTCGCATATGGCGCATCACGCCATCGCGCCAGACTATGGAGGCGTCGCTCAAGGAACATCGCGGCCCTGTTAACTCCATCCAAGTTGTTAAAGATTGCAGCGCTTGCGTGAGTGTGTCATCTGATGGTTCTTGTATTGTCTGGAACTTGGAGACCTTTGTAAGAACACAAGCCATGTTTGCGTCAACCGTATTCCGGCGGATTCTCTATCATCCGGATGAGAGTCAAATGATCACATGTGGGTTGGACCGGCGCATCACCTACTTTGACTCTTTTGATGGTGAAGCTATTCGAATCTTGGAGGAAGCGTCAGAGGCGGAAATGCTCGCCATGGATATTGAACATAGTGGGACGATCTTTGTCACAGGCGCACGCGATGGTATTCTCAAAGTCTGGCACTACGATAACGGAGAAACCGTGGCCATGGGCAAAGGACACAGCGAAGCAATCAATGCTGTCAAAATTTCTCCTGATCGCAAGGAAATCGTCACTGTTGGGTCCGAAGGCGCCATCATGGTCTGGGATATGGGTGATTTGCTGGAGCAATCGCGAGGGTAAGATAGCACATCAGTATCACCGTTCCATTAAGTAATTCTGTCTCGATGCACGTCCTGTCAAATATATCATTCACTTCCTCTTCGTCTATAACTTATTCAAAATATCGCCGTTTCGTGAAACACAGCGCAATAATAATCATTGTACAACATGCATATACCAAAGAGCCCATGTCATCCATTTTGAGGAATCACAGCTTTCATAGATACGTTGGACGCGGCTGTGTCAACTGTCACCGGCGTCTGCTTCGTGTTCTGACAGCGAAGACAGCGAAGAGAACGCTTAGCGTCTGACTTTCGTAATCGTATCATGTCACACATCATACAGTGATCCTTTGTCGCAGCAGTTGTCGATGAACTTTGTGCTACTGTGACATCAGCGCCATTTACACCTAAATTTTACACAAACAAGTACTGTAGTTAGAAATTGAACGAACTGGCACCACTTTCATGTACAATACTTTACCATTCTCCGTTTCACTCATTTCTTCTCTTGTGCCACTTTGGCCCGATTGTACAGCTGAAGAGAAGGTGGTGTTTTCGTTATTCTGAGACTCGTGTCGCTCTTGCACTGGTACTGTGGATCCATCGGGATGAGTAATTGCACGTGACGGACGAATGTCTGGGCTGCTACTTCTTCGTACACGAATTGGATTTACAACTTCTTCTCGAACATAAATTTGGTGATCAGAGCCACTAGATTGTGCATCTTCCTCACGTCTTCCTGACGCAGCGTCGCGTGACGAATACTTGAGCCTCTGAGGTAGAAGCTTGAGACTCAGCAAGAAAGCCATAGAATCCTCTGCTGCCAGACTGTATGCTTCTCGTTTGCTCACATGACTCCCGCTCCCAATTTCCACATTCCCCACACAAAAAGAAAAATGATGACGCTGTGCCCCATGAAAATATGTCTCCTGCCTAGAAATCGGCAGACCAGCATTCTTCATCCCATTCCACATCCGAACAAACAAAATGCCTGGTTTAACTGAGTCGCCCTTACGTTGTTTCGCAGCTGAATGCACGCGATAGGCGTCTTCCATTAGTTTCTTCCACGCCATTGACTGTGAATGTAATTCCTCTAAAATCATTTTGTAAAGATTCACTGACGATGGATTTTCCATCACCAGCCACTCCCGACCCCCAACCATTACAACCCCTTTGCCCTGAGCAATATTTACTTTCACGTGTTGGTCACATACATCCTCGACTCGTTTTATATAGTCCAGATAAAAGCGCAGTTTCCGTGGCTTTTTCGTCTTGTTCCAAATCGCATGAATACTATCTGGTAAGAAACTGATGAACCGACACAGTACTTCCCTTAGAAAACTATCATGGCTTGAAAATGTTGGTGGGAGGATGTCTGGATAGTCATGGTTGTTTGTAGTGCGCTCTTGGTTACTGGGTATAATACCACCGCCTGAACTGCCTCCATACGTTGTGTAGGAAGTTGACTGCGAATTATCTCTTCGTGGTTCGTCTCGCCAAGAGCTCTCCGAAGCAAACGGGGTTGGCCATCCGTTAGTACTTGATTCCCATGAGTAACCACGATTACCACTGGCAGGAAGTGGAGGATAGAAATCTCGTTCGGTTGGGTAGTGTAAACTGTGCCTAGCCTCAGAACTGGCAGATGGAATGGGAACTGATGATTGACCTGCTCGAAACTCCCTTGCGTATGGCTCTGAATATCTCCATGTATCTTCCCGCCTCGGTTCTTCATAGTCATAGTATGATCGATCATCATATCGACTGCTTTCAAATGCGTCGCGGTTCGAATTCGATCGCAGGGTGTCAGTCGTGTCACTGTAATTTGTTCGGTATTTATCTCGTCTACTTGCATCATTGACTGATGGAGGCAATAGATAATCGTTAGATGGCGATCGATTCGGTGATAGCGCAACATGTTGACGTGGTGACACTGATGATTGCGCTGATTCCATGGGCGGTTCTGTCACCTCCGCTGTTTTCCGAGACCGCAAATAATCCGACATAGAGATTCCAGTCATCGAAGGCTTTATACTAGCAACCGGTGCAGTAGAAGGAAGCGGCGGGGGTGCATAATTTGGGATTGGTGTCGGACCTGGTACAGGAGAGGTGGATGGACTCACTGTTCGTGCCTGCACTGTAGTGGGACCAACATCTGTCCCAATTATGTTACTGCTGTTTGGACCATTGCCATCGGTACGTTGAGTAGTTGGAGCAACAGCTGGAGTCGATGTTGATGTAAATGCCGCAGGCTGTCGTGAGTTAGATGGTAACGATGAAGTTTTGGGAGCAGCATTTGCTGAGCTCCCACCATTTGACGATGGTACTGGCGGTGGTGCGGCGGAATGATGATCAATAACTGAAGCAGGTGGGAATTTAGTTCCATGCGTTGGTGTGCGAATAGCCCTAAAGTTTGCCATATCCTTGGAATGCGCTGCTGTACGATTTCCGTTTTGTATATACCGCCCACCAATCGCTTTTTGAGCATTTGCGGCGCCTAATGGTACCAGATCAATCCCCGCCTTGGGCATAAATCGCGCAGACTTTGTTGCACGAGGTAAAGTAGCTGATGTGGATGGAGCGCTAGCCCTACCTATAATATCATCTGCACTGCCATGACGCTTCAACCGTTGCTTTTTCGACTCAATCACTGCTATAGGAGTTGTAGATGATGGTGGTGGTCGTTTGGAAGTAGTTTCTGATCTCAATTCTTCTTCTACAGACAATCCATCGCCATTACGCTCTTCTACTATTTCCGTTTCTCTTTGCCATTGATCATCTGTTAAAGTCGACCGTTCCTTGCTCATTGCGGAACGCTTTGCACCAGCTCGCCTGCTTTCCTGTTCCGCACTTTCCTCTTCATCCGCATCTTCAGCGTGTTCTTCTTCGCCGTCATATTCTCGTCGTCGCGTAGCTTTAGCAGCGCGCTTCTTCTTCTTCACCTTTGCCCTGTTATGGCTATCTTTTGCTTCTGCCTGTAAAGTAGTGTCTTCGTGCCCATCCATCACGCTTGCCGCTGTTGATGGCGGGGGCGGCACTTTCTTTCGCGGAATGAAAAACGTGTGATCGTCGTCCATCACAGCGATACTCTCGCCAGTCTTATTGACATTACCACCATCATCTTCTTTGTTTATATCAGGCAGTAACGCGCAATGCATCCGTAAGCCGCGATACAATTGGCAAACTACATTGTTTTCACAAAACTTTGCGACACTGTTGGTCAATGGAGCTTTACAAAACGGATTTTGACACAAATTCACGATTTTTTTTGCTTGAATACCGCCGCCAGTGGTATTTAATGTATTCTTTTTGCCTGGTATAGAGCGTCGCGCAGCGAAAGGATGCTTACCGCTCGCTGTAGACGGCCGCTTTCCGCGCCGCACTGTGCGCTGCATGCTCTCGTTGGCATTTAGACAGGCAAACAGGTCAACGAATAAAAAGAGAAACTGCACTGATACCGGTGATCATACGGTATAAAGAAGCTGATACCGGTATTTTTAACATAAAAAGTTTGTAACATGTTAAACACAGTTATAAAATGACAGTGTTGTGGGGTTATATTAGAGATTCTATTTTTGTTGACAGTTCATAAAACGTTTTAGAATTCACGAGCGTTTTAGGGAGGCACTACTGGATCATAACCAAGACTAGTATAAACGATGTCTCTCCCACTAATGTATAGATAGTCGGCTAGAGCATTAATATTGTTGTGACTCATTACGAGTAGAGTATTATAAAATACGTGCAAGCATCAAGACATTCGTACCATGAGCTCCAACTCGCTGATTCCATTGACAAGAACTGTCCTCCTTCGTCTACGACAAAAATAAAAACAAAAAAAATCATAACGTAAAATGATAAAAATAGAAATTTATATTTCAAAAATATTGGTAAAATTCTTTAAATGGTTTTACTATATTACTCAACATATGCTAAATATGGTAAATATTGAGAAACGGTCATGTGAGCTAACGTTTGGTAACTAAGGGATGATCTTTGTTTCTTTACTTTGAGCTTCTTCCAAGCAATCAAAGTGTGGGCCATCCTCCACACTAGCAAGCTAATGCAAATTACAACACCCCGATGAAAATCCATACCATATAGAGATCTTATATTGCTTAAATGACGAACCCGTCAGCGGCCAAAACAACTTTAAGGTAACCTAGCCACGATGAACAAATCTATTACAGCTCCCATTTTCCACCAATCATTGTGATGTGCACTTCGTCAGGTGGCTTACCCGCGTTCGTGTTTCTTTGCGACCAGTGCGCTTTTACTTGGCCTTTGTATAGAATGCGAAGCTCCCAAATGGGCTATGGAGTTGGTACATTCGCGGGAAGACGAACACAACGGCACAAGAGTGGGGTTTCACGCTTCCAGAAAATCGTGGTCTGGAACAATCCATTTTGTTTAGTTTCTGGAAACCAGGACAGTCTCCAACCCCGACGAGCTACGATAACATCCCTCTGTAGATCAACGTGGGGGGAATAGCTAGCCACTACAACGTGCCAAGCACCCCCACGTTTGATATTAGCCGAATCCTCAATTATTTCAAGCTATCGATCAATAGAAAACGTCTATCGTTCACCACTGTTTTATCACCGGAGAAACAATGGATAGTAAGCTGCCGCATGGGTCCATGCACATTGGCAGGATCAACAGCCAGCCAAATCAGGATGGATCGACTAGCCAAATTGGAGGCTCACCTTGCAGGAATCGAACACCAGCAGTAGTACCAATGCTAACACCATCGCCGCCGACTTCATGTGGAAGTCGAGGATCAGTAACATCCGTGACAGCAACAGAAGCGGCAACGTCTACCATCAATAATCGAAGCAATAGTCAGACACAGGGTGATTGGCGACATGCTGACCCTGAAATGAAACGTATTCGCTCACAGACAGTGGTGGTCGTGGAGCGGATGCTACGTAACCACCGACCACACGATGTGCTGACACAGGTCAATGAAAATCTTAATTGGCGATCCAAGACACTAGCATTAGCGCTGAAGATCGAACGCATGATGTTTCTTGGAGCGACATCGTTGGAAAATTACATGAACGAACAGACACTATACTCGCGCGTGCAGCTACTCTCACGCCACCTCGTGCGCATTCGCAAGCGGAAGAATGCCATGGCAGACGTGATCTATGGCAAAGCGTGAGCAGGTTGATGAGAAGAGTGTACCACAGCAATTTAGCTGCCATAATAGCACGCTTACTGGTAAAACTCTATCCAGTTCGAGTTCCCAGAGCTGCAAGATTCTCCAGCGTGGGAGCTTTTGCCAAAATAGATTCGCGAACCAAAGCACTCGGTACAGCAAATCCTCATGCGATTGATCAATTCAGTGCAAAAGGAAGAGACTGAGCTGACAGCCACTTAGACGTGCATTGTGTGCTTCAAAAACACAAGTACATTCCTATTGCGAGAATTGTTTTCAAGCAATTGAGGATGGCTGTTATCGAATCGCCAATCAATAATTAATAATTGAACGATCCCATAAGATGAGCATGTAATCGCATGGAGTGATAATGTCGTCAAGTTTAGAGTAAATGTTTTCCAATATATTGTATTCTTCTTTTTTGCCATTTCTTCCACTGTATAATCAATTGCTTCATGTGATTCACTCATCTTCTCTATCTACCAGCTCCGAAGGAAGCATAAAAATTCATTTTAGCACCGGCATTTGTTTGCAGGCGAAATTCCCTGAACACTCGAATTCCATGAATCGATTTGGTAAAATGATGAAGAAGAATGATCATTGGGTAAAAAGAAGCCGCGGCTTGTTTTTTTTATGCAAAGCGAGTAACCGGAACGGAGCGTAATGTCGAATACATTGAACACGCAGAATGGAGGCAGCTAAAGTAGACGGCTTCTGGACAATTATGAAGCTCGCAGGTTCTCATACATCCAATCGATCGTATGTGGACAGGAAATATTTTGTTCTACGCATGCTGTCTGGAAGACACTCGGTTTCTTCACTTGCTTAACGGACCTATTTGCTGCAAAATTCTTATTTTGCCGTAATTGCGTACACTAAGCAAGCATGCGACCAAATCACTGTCTATGAAAGCCTACACAAACACAAGAATGAAAGTCTTCTGGACGCTCCGATTGTCAACACACTGCATTACAGCCAGAAAGCATGTATTTGCCTTCCGAGCATGTATGATAGACGATAAGCACAGCAGCAAAACGTGCAAGTGATGGTGGCGAGCAATCAATCACACTAACATGCCGAATTTCATATCCAGCACCACATTCTCTTCCCATACACGCGGGCCTAAATTTTTTTCCAAATATACGACTGTGTTCTCAACTCTATGGAGCGTTTGTGGTGTGATATCGAGTTATACCGCAAAAAGCAATCGACTACCATGTTGCTACTCAATGGTGCATTCACAAATATCCATTTCAACGCAACATTTCATTTTTGACCGATGCTCCAAGAAAAACGAATACATTTGTGTACTGACTTATAAAACTAGTAATTAGAACGCTGGTTCAGCATTTTGGAGAACAAATTATTCGTTATCCAAGTGCCAGTTTGATGGCAATCGTTTTCTCAACTATGTCAACCGCTGCAATTTTCACCATTTTTATTAGCGCAAGTTGCTGTCTAATTATAAGCATCTGATCGGGCGACTCCTCGAAAACGAAACGCCAAAATGCGACGAACCAGCAAGTGGATTCTTTTATGTGGGGATCAGATATTCAATTAATCACTCTGTGTGTATGCCACGCTCTTTTTTACCCTTTCTGTAGTGACAATACCATCATCAACCAATTCCACAAAGCTGAGACGATGATGCTCATGGTTGAGTCTTGGAAATATCAATGCAATATCTGCATGAACTCCATAACCATACAATCATCCTACCTTCCCATAACATTTATGGAAATTACTTGCATCAGAACAGATAAAAGCACACTTTCTTCACAATCACGTGCTGCAATGTCGACGATCCGAGCGTTAGAAACCATCGAATTCAAAACGCAGCATCTTCTACAAGTCAACGGACCGTTGCTCAGTGTCTGTTCACTATTGATAGATAAATAGTAAAGTTATACTGTAGATCGCTTAACCCATCAAGGATGTCTGTTGCAGAAACACGCAGTGACCACACACACAAAGTTGGTCCTGTCGTTGTCATCGTCCTTCATATCTTTGCGATCCATTACTTCGCAAAAACCAAATACAAAAAACGATGACCACGAGCCCATCGATCATTTTATATTCTAGAACCCAAAACGCCGGGAAAGATGAGCCACCAGCACCACCCGAAGCAGCACGAGTCATCGAACGTAGAACTGGCGGCGTGGCTGATCAATTTAGAGCGGCACAATGATTCACAGACTTACGCTTCGATGAACAACGTAGCAGAGCATCCGCGTGTGCGGATAGAACAAGACTCCATCCCCAGATTGAACAGTTTCTCAAACGTATGGAGTTCAAGTGAACGTGATCAATTGGATTTACTTGCTAGGGGACGATCGGAGCCTCTGACACCCCAAGAGATCGCTGATAGTCTGCGAGATACCGCCAATGCCCCCATCCCTATTTCACCACTGGCTGCGCCGTTGGTGCTGGCACCTACGCTATCTCCTCCACTTGGTTCTTTGACAATGAACCGTCCAATGGCTCCAGCAACGTCCTCTTCTTCCTATGTGGTGTCTCCATCTATTCGTACCGATAATTGGCGAGTCGTGACAACAGAGATGCGGCAGCGACGGGCTCGATATGTTGTGCTGATTGAACGCATGCTACGGAGGTGTCGGACACGGGATCCATCGAATCGAAGGCTAGCGAATGTGGATTGGAGATCGAAAACGCTCACGTTGGCGCTGAAACTAGAGCGACTCTTGTTTATCTCAGCCACATCGGAAGAGAATTATGCAGATGAAACCACATTGTATGCGCGTATATGTCAACTCTCGTACCATCTCGTTCAGTCGGATAAACACAAAAACGTCCTGACGAATTCCGTGCCAATTGGGAGGCGATGATCATGCGGATATTGCCATTCCAAGGCTTATTAAACTACGCATCCAACACACCCACACACATTATGGACATACCTCGATAATCCATTTGTTGAGGTTACTAGAGAACGAACCGATATCGCCACTATTCAGGGTGTTTCGTCATTGCGACAAAGTGGAGGTGGCACTCAAGAATACTATAATCGTTAATACACACACTGAATGTTTTTGCGTCCCCATGCTGATCCAGACTAATACTAATACATTGTGCGCATCTTCTGCGTTAGTTGATAGTCATTGTGCAACTGCTGCACGTCTCCATCTCAACGACTGTTGAAAGCACCGCACTCGGATGGAGGTGTCTATCCCTGCGTCTCAGTGTTGTTACCAAATGGTCAACGGATACATTTGAACGAGATAACCGAATTTCGGCATCTTTATCTTTTCACAAGCAACTTACGTTTGTTGACAATTGGTTTACTGAATTTCTTTGTTTCCATTTCTGACACCACTGCAGTCCATGGGTCGTTGGGAATGATTGCATTAAGGTGTGAAGGTTTTCTTGTAGATGTGAAGGGTAGATTCTGGGTAGAACACGGAGGTATTTGCTAAAAGAACTAGAAAATGCGAGCATGTGGCTTGTGGCTATCGTACCTGCGCATCTATCTTGAGGAGCTACGTTTTCAAAACCAGCCAATCATCGGTGGTCGGCGACAGAAACACGCGGGTCATCCTGCGGTGTGTGAACATGCAGATTTGGAGATTCTATAGGCAGAAGATTTCATGAAACGACTATTGGATAGGGTTAGACGCTTTTCTTTGTCACAGAAACAGCCCCCGATGAGCCTTTTCTGTTAAAATGGAAGCAGAAAGAAGAACGAAAATGGGAATGAATTGATTTAAGTTGCTTTTCATTTGCCAATCTACAAGACTACTTGCATCAAAACAATACCACTATCTTAGCACTCTTCAGCTTCCTCTACCACTGCAAGTTCCATCCACTCATCAAGAACGGATACAATTTCCTTCAGCGCGGTCGATGAGCACTTCAAGCACATCCACGAGCGAGAACTGGCGAGAATCTAGAGGAGACGAGCTTTTGCGCTTGCGATATCACGTCGCACTTCGGATTGACCAAATGCTGCGTCACCACCAACCACACGCTGTGCTGACACTGGTCGAAAAGAATGGCGAATGGCAATCCAAGATTTCTCAGTTGGCGTTAAAGATGGAGCGCCTGGTGTTTCGCGCCGCACCAACGCGTGAGAGTTACTTGAATGAAGAAACACTGCGGAGCCGCATTCGTCAGTTGTCGAGTCATCTTGTGCGGGTACGCAAGCGTAAGCATGCAGAAGCGAGGGGAACTAGTGCGTGTACTGTTATTGTGTGAAGAAAAGTGAGTCAAGTATGCTAAACTGTTGCAAAAGAGCGTACTGTACCTGAGGAGCTAGAAGCACTAGTCAGAAAACCATGCCTGGGCTTTACAAAATTGCTGAAGCCAAAGACGATGTACCTGCGTTTGACAATTGAGCGGGAAGAAATCGGTCCCTCCATAATTTGTGACCTCCACCAATTTGGTATCGCGTCCAAAGCGTGGCGAAACTATTCAAGACACAAAATTTACAAACATCACAATGACGCAAACGAAAACAAGCAAGATCATTGAAATTACCATCATCATGTGGCAGGTTTAACGACTGGCTACACAGCAGAAATCGGCATTTTATTCGCGCATCGCCATTGTATTTGGTAGATCTGCTACACTACGATGTATAGCAAACTCGAGCGTTCGTATATTTTCACTTGTAGCTTACAAGCGATGAGAATAGACATTCTGCGTCGAAACGTCCGATCGTCACGCGATATAAGCTTGTCCACCAAGCATTCCGCTGAGAAGTCTCAGATTGGAAGAATGGACATGTAATTTGTTCGGCTTCATTGAAGCATTGCAACTCGAGTATAATCGCGCGTGAAAGTGCTACACATGAGCTGTGATAATCGAATCAAGCGCATCTGATCTGGTCGGACTACATGTCTCCGCAGAGCGATTGCCTCGACACATTTGATTTATCGCAGAATACGAAACTCCATCCTAGCATAATGTAGTCTTGTAGGTATACATAATGAGAAATATAAAACGATAAATCACTTTGATACAGTCCAGCCTCATTATGTCCAAAGCACTCCCCATTCACGAGTTCTTCCCATAGTTTTTGGACATTCACGCAACTGTTTTCCTTCCTCTACTATGAATAGAAAAAGAATCATGTTAGCATGTGGTGGCAGTCCATACCGCATTTAGCCAGTCAATATCAGTTCAATTCGGTGGAGAGACCACATGGCAAACGATAATGATGATGCGTTTACTTTAATGAAGAGATGATATCCACAGCAGCGTCAGCTACTCTTACGATTGAGAACGATGTGTCTACCAGCGCAGCCGATCAACGGAAGACTTGAATGCATGGAAGTGCTGGCCACCGCATGTTCCCACTTGGGAGATCCTGTCAATTCGTCCACCCAGCAAAACAGAAAACTCGGTGGGTTTATCATTTAACAGTCAGTTGTCCTGCCGCAGTTTCGCGGTGGAGACGGGGCAATTCCTGATTCTTCTCAAAGAAATTTGAGTAACCAATCGGGTGTTAAACTCGAAATCCTTTACTAAAATTTCCGTATTTAACAGCATCCTGCTCATCACGATCGAACCATAGAATTCTCGTAAATTCTTCACAGCTAATTACCAGAATTTGTAGGTGGCCCCCATACACCCCACATGGGGAACCAAATCAAAAACGATTCTCTCTGTGGAACAGATCGAAAGAATAAGTGAATCCCCTATAATAGAACTACTGGGCTATATATGGACAAAGTACCTAAGTAACGCATATGTTTAACACCAGCTCATCCTTCTAGGTTTCCACCAATCACCGACGGCTTGGTGGTAAAGATACGTTTAACCAAAACTTTTGAGAATCGCTGCGTTTCTTTCACCATCATGGGCTGCTGCTCAGAACCAGAGGAAGGAAAAGCACACAGCGCGAAAAAGTGAACGAGAGCGCGTGAGATATCAGTAAGAGCCTAGTGGTTTCGTCTCCTTAGTTATCTCTCGGCTCTATAGTCAAGGCACGACGCTCTCGAAATCTTTGTGCTAGGCGTTTCCTTTATATTTATTTGGCATCTCTCTGTCTGATAATGCGCGAGAGTGAGCCCAAGAAACCTCCATCCAGTTCTTTCGATTCTAGTAAAACGTCCGGTCTGTCTACGACAGCTCGGCCGCTTCAGTCAGCTGTAGTTACTCCAGTGACCAATGCGTCTATTCCGATAAGTAATGGTACGGCTACAAGCAGCAATTGGCGAGAAGCAACCGACGATTTGCGGCGTGTTCGTGCTCGTATTGTATTACAGATCGACCGAATGCTACGCAATCATCAACCGCATGGCGTGCTGACTGAGGTGGACGAAAACGCTGACTGGCGGTCCAGGACCAAGTTCGTGGCGCTCAAAATCGAGCGGTTGATGTTCATGGCGGCACGGTCCCGAGAGAGCTACATGAGTGAAGACACGCTACCGAACCGCGTCCAGATGCTATCTCGGTACCTTGTACAGGTCCGCAAGCACAAAAACTCGTTGGCGAATGCGTTTAAGGTCTAAAGTGTGAAGCTGTTTGTCGTGGGAGAAAACGAGGACATTTGCTGCAACATCGTCCATTCAGGTAAGCGCGTGAAAGGAGTCCACAACCAGCTAGAAAGATTAAATAAACCCTATTTATCCATTCTTGTTGTCTCAATCTCATTTTCAGTTACATGCTTCCAACTCACTAGTTTCCAATAAAGTGTTATTTACGGACTCACTCATATTTTGATACGTGAATGCTATTAAATCCACATATTGACTAAGCCCGCATTATATTTTATTCCACAAATTTCTGTAGTCTTAACGTCCACATTGACATGACTGAACTCAGTATGAGCAATGATGCGTTTCTATGATGGCTTCATCTTCGCATATCGATCCATTTTTTCACTCCGAGTTCTATAACCCAATGTTGATCTTAGTCACCTGAGACGCTAACGCTGAGTTTGCTCTGTTTCTCTCAAATATGCAGATCCGAAGTCTATCTAGTATTGCCGATTTTCACTGTCAGCAGCTAGCGCAAAAGCAATCCAAGAATGATAACACAATCGATACTTGGGTATATGGAGTGGTCATGTTAAAGAATTAGTAAAGATCACTGTATTCTGGATTCTTGTCATCCTTGCGGCACATGCGAAGCACCGACATGTTCTCAAACATGTTCCAGGAAAAGTAATCATGCATGTCTATGCGAGCAAGGATATAACACCCTTTCCCATTCTTCCAGCCCATTATTCAGCAGCCAAGTAATCTTTTCCATGATTCATTTTGTTGTCATTATGCGGCAAGATTACGAAGCAATTTAAGTGAGTAGCCGCATGCTGAACAGAAGTAGTGCCGTATCTACGCAACATTATTGCAGTTTTTTAATGCAGTTCTCTGATAAGAAAATAAATCAAAACGATAAATCGCTGCTTAAAATCGTGCTTGTTTCAAAAACACAGCGCAGTCCTAATTTTAACGGTTTTCTGGGGGCGTCTCTTGTCTCT
Source organism: Pilasporangium apinafurcum (assembly GCA_001600495.1). Classification (NCBI taxonomy): domain Eukaryota; phylum Oomycota; class Peronosporomycetes; order Pythiales; family Pythiaceae; genus Pilasporangium; species Pilasporangium apinafurcum. The sequence continues at coordinate 58,677 of BCKE01000019.1, read as the reverse complement.
GTATCTACTCAGCACCACGCTGGGATCGGACTTCAACACCATCATCATTTTCGAACATTCCAGGCTTCAAGACAATCTAAGGAATCGACCCATAGTATCGAATGAACCTTCCGTATAATATCAATATGCTCGCCTCTGTTTCACTTGCGATAGGTGATGGGATTCCAGGCCACGCATGGCAAAATACCACCCAGCACCTTCGACGCCTTAGAGCAAAACATGTTATACGCATTGATCGAATGCTGCGCAATCACCAACCGCACGAAGTTTTGACAAGACTACATGCGAATACCGATTGGCGAGACAAGACAACCGAATTGGCGCTGAAACTCGAGCGTTTGTTGTTCACAACAGCATCATCCCTGGACGTATATTTGAATGAACGTACATTTAGCAACCGCGTTCACACGTTGGCGCATCATCTAGTCAGCTCACGTCGATGCAAAAATATGCTTTTCATAACAAAATCCGATAACAAGTGAGTTGAAAGAAGAAAATGTATGCTTTTTTATATTTAATCCAACTTTCATTATGATTTTTTGTTTTGCCTTTTTGTTCTTTAATCCTAAATAACAATTTTAAAAATTTGTCTCGTTTAAAGCCGCACTTTTTATGCGGGTCTATCTCTTAAATATTAACAAGCAATCCGCGAGCCAACGGTGCCAGTTTTCAGTTGTTTTCCTAAACTCAAAAAATCCGCAACTGCCTTTTAGCACATAATATTTTGGCATAGGATAGTTTTTTATTTGTAATGATGAACAAAGCAAACAGCGTTCAAATCGAACTAGTGGTTGTCGAGTAATTAGCAGTCAAAGATGAGTATTCGCTTCCATTTTGGCATTGTTTTAGCTTGATGGTCATCGTTTTTATTTCTTTTGATTCATAATTCGTTTCATATATGTCATTTACCCTAACCATATTGAATAAAATGAGCTCTAATATTGTCAAGAGTGTTTGTCGTCCAAGTAATTTGGCGGCAATCTTCGAGTTATTGGTGCAATACTGTTGGTGTCTTAAGCCACTCTTCAGCACTTGAGTTCCATACTATGTGCTACAGAGTATATCATTGGACAAAAATGGTATTGTGGTATTTTTTATGTTCTGAACGACCTTGAGAATCGCAAAATCGATGACCATCTGACAGAAAATGCAAATTTTGTCGTACCAGTTCTCCTCTCTGGATGCTACGACTTGGATAATAATCACGGGAAACAAGTTTTCTTGGACGGATCTGTTTCGAACTGCCACACATTTTCGTAGAGCACGAATAGCGGATTTTTTGGATTTTGGCCAACCTAAGAATTAGGCTGTTTTTGGCTCCCTTGACTTGCGGATTGCTTGTTAAATAGTTGATAACAGAGCCAATTGATTACAATTTGGTGCTTGGAGAAGAATAAGCAGTTGCGGGCATAAAACATATATGCGGGCTTAATAGAGAATTCTAGACTTTGTTCCCGGATTGTTATTGCAACACTTGAAGAATAGAAACGCATAGGAACTTGCAGCTGCTTGTTTGCGTTGTTGCTTGCATGGAGGACATGCTGCACAGTGCAGCGCAGAGCTTCATTCTGACGTACACGATCAAAAACAATGTTTCTTACTCGGTGTGAAAAACACTCTCACGTTGGTCTCTGTCTAGCCCAGCTCATATTCGGAAAACTTTCAAGCCCGAGACGAAAATACGCAAACGTCTGTTGATGATCGCTGTGGCTGGCTCAGTGCTCATATATATTGCCCGAACCGCAGAGTTGCAGCTCTTTGCGACCAGATGATAAAACAGCGAGGTGGCTTCAAATTATTGGTATTTTATTGAGATGGGAGCAAGGAATTGTAGTCTTCCAAGAAGGTAGTTAGCAGAAATATTGTAGTCGAGCATAGATACGCTTTCGACTAGAAGGACTCGCAGTTGATTCTGTTTTCCCATGAGTTAAGCATATCAATGCTACAGATTTGTCAATTCTTTGCGACGGTTTAACGGCTACCGAACTAGGAAAGTTTTCCTTTTATCCTAAATACGATCTGACTACCTGAGAACATGATCTCAGTAAAAACAGCAATAAGGGTTTAGGTTTAATCTATTTTAGCCAATAAGATTGCATCTGATACAGAGATACGAGACACCGATGCTGTGAGAAATGCACAAACGGTATCAGGCGTTTTTTTTTATCGTCCACGTCTCTGGCACAGTACATCCGTTATTTACGGATTTAAGCTTTTTTATTGTATTGACTAAATATGGGACTCGGATCTTTACGAGCAAGAAATTCCCCTTTTCCTATTTTTCTTTCCGCATGCGCCTAAGAAACGCGGCGACATGTCTTTTAAAGGTGGGAGACTCCGCATGGGACGACATTTCCAAAGCGAGGAGCTTTCTTTAACAAGGAGGTGAGGCAGCGCCGAACACTATTACTACACGTCGCTGCCGCCGGACGTCGTCCGTCTCCAGTTCCATCGAATACAAAGGAAGAGGCGCAAAGGGTAGCATTCAGTTTTAAATTTGCACCCTTTCACCCCAACTGATCCCTTAAAAAATTGATAAGGCATTTACATGGTGAACCACCGCCGTACATTGCCCCCATTCGATTACCTCACCGCTACGCTTGGTAACAGTTTGGAATCTCAATCGATTCCCATTATGCACAACCCACCGTCATCCTTGCCTGTCAGCAACTTCGCCCCATCATGTGGTGGAAATAGTCAAAACAGGTTGAATCCCGCTTCGAGTCTGAGTCCGGCGCGTGACACCAATTCCGATACAAATGATTGGCGACAGGAAAGTGAAGCCCTGCGCCGTCAGCGCGCCCGCATCGTAGTCGCAATTACTCGTTTGCTGCGCAACCATCGTCCGCACGACGTATTGACACAAGTACCAGAAAACAATGGCTGGAGGGAAAAGCTCTTATCGTTAGCCTTGAAACTCGAAAGCCTCATGTTCCGCGCCGCGACATCACTGGAGAGTTACGTAGACGAACAGACATTGTTTAGTCGAGTCGAGCTCTTTTCAAGGCATTTGGTGCGTATTCGCAAGCGCAAGAACGCGCTGGCAACAGCACAGTCGTCCATCAAAGTGTGAATCTTTGCTCGAAACTGTGTGATCTGTATAGTTGGACCGTTTGGTATACATGTGTATGAGTATACTTGGCGAGAAGCAGGAAAGAAAGCGGGAGAAGGAAGAGAGAAAGTAGGAAAACGTGGGTAGATAGGACGTATTTAAGTTCAAAGCAAACAAAACACATCAATACAATAGCATCCTTGTACGATTATCGTGTCTTATGTGTACTGGTGGCCCAGTAGATATATCGACTGCTTCTCCTTCAATGTTACAAGCTTTATTATTGTAGCTCTTCAGTCTGTATTCTTGAGGATTTACTAAACGCCTCTTTGGTGGCTCCCATCAATAAGCATTACTCACTACGCTCCATTGGCACATTTCTATCTTTCATCTCTCTACCATTGCCTCGTCTAGTGCATCACGACCAGAAAAACAAAGCCCATTTTTGAATCCATAAATATTGACCGACGAGCCAGGCTAAATATATCGATCTGTGCTGAGGAAGACGCAATTCCAATTGAAAATTGTTGGAGGAGCTGGATGAGTATCGGCGGTGTTAATTAACCCAGAATACTAAGCTTTAAAGCCACCGTCGCTTTTTTCCTCTGTCTCGGCTCGTTTGTACATTTATCTAACAACATACGGCATGAATCACGACGGCACCAGCGTGTTTGGAGGAGTAGGAGCACTTATATTCTCATTTTGCGTGGAATTTTCTCACCACCTCTTGCTGTTTCAAACGAAAATTGCTTCATAGGCATCGAGTGCATCCCAGCGAGCGATGTGGAAACGCCAAGTCGCTCGGCAGCAAGTATCCGTACGATAATTCGTTACCTATCTCAAAGTCATGGTCTACATATAGGGTGTACCTAGCCTTTCATTGTCTTGAACACTTTTGTTTCTCTAATTGCCATAGCCTGGAAAGCGACCAGAGGATAGTGCCGTGACGATCGCACTACCCAATGGGGAGCAAATACACGACATGTAAAAACAACAGCATTTTATTTATTGATCTATGCATCCCCACCAAGATTGTCATCGTATCCCTCACTCACGTAGAAGCAAATTATATCAAAAGCGCTGTATCAAGGACGAGCAGCGAATGGCGCATCGATTCCTGCAGCACAGCAATCGTGCACAACCATCACCCATCACGGCACGACAGCCACTCGACCCAACGTTTATAGTCACACAGAAACTCAACGACGCCCCAGTCGATGCGCAATACGACACCGATTGTGGACACAAGAAAGTGAGAAATCAAGCATCGATTATTTTAGTCAGATGGTTTGTGTCTTCTACCTTTTCTTGTTCTCTGTGTTATTGAGTAGACAATGGGAAGAAGTGTAGAAGAAGCAACAAACCCATGCTGCAGTGCATTCAGATCGACAAAAGATCGCTTTGCGAGCACTGTGGCTTACCGATCATCGACTTTTGCCAGCGTCGTGAAGGAACCATACTCATATCCTTCCACAATTCTTATCTTGCTCAAATTATTCTAGAACTTTGCAATTTCTGTGTTGCAGTGCTTCTCCTTAACATACCCCTCGTTGCATACGAACCCTGAAGCAATTGGTCCAGGTACTTATCGCTCCAAGAAACTTGCGATCCAAGTTCGGAAAAAACAAATTCCAACGCCATCATATATCAACAAAGCTGCTCGATTCGACGAGGTGAAGGCTCAAGTCTCAGCAGTGTTGGCTGGTGCTGCTGCTACATCTACCACAGCGACAACTATTCCACGAAATCGAGACGATGGATTTGCTGGCAAAACGTCTATCCACGCGCAGCGTCCAGACCGGATACGTGGTCCATTGCTGTCTACAACACCGCGTTTTAAATCCCAGTCCTTCCCAGGTATGTAAAGGTGAACAATTCTTACAACAACTTTCTAGTATTTATGGTTCCATTGTGTTCATATGATGCATGCAATTATAGAACGATACGTGTCCTCCAAACAGCATCGACTGTTGAACGACGCACCGGATCGATTTTACGACATTAGCCCGTCGTGCAAGGTAAATGCTTGCATACATCACCCTATTATCTATTATTTACATGGTAATTAGAAGAAATGTCAACTTATATCCATATAGTACACAATTGATGCTGCTGTCAAGAGCTCCAACTTCCGTTGTTCAACTATGCAATCCCGAACCAGTCGGCTCTCGTCGGTACGTCTCCATTCTCCCTTTTGTAGATATATACATATGATCGAGACTGGTGTATGACATCATTTGCATATCGTCCTACTCATTGCATTCTGATGTCATATTTTCATTTTACACTCTAGGAAGCCGCAATGGTGCACAACACGCCCAACTATCCGATTCTCCCGAGTTCCACGAACGACACCATCGGGCCGGGCTGTTATAACATCCCACTGAGTCCTGTGCGTCCAGCGTCTGTAGATGGCATGAATTTCATCATGATGCCACAGCATGTACGTCAAATTGTCTGTGCATAGTGAAGGAAAAAGTGAGTGACTTTGATGAACATGCTCGTTTCAGATGGACCGCTTTGGTCTGCCAAGTGCAAACGTGGGATTCATCGAGGCGCGGTTCCGTCGTTTCGCGCTGGATTCACAATCGCCACCCAAGCATTAGCTGAGATAGTATGCGGTAGACAACGGCTAAGAATGAATAGACAGCTTGACAACATTGAAGTTGCCTTTCAAGCCAGTCAGGTGACTCGGCTAATCTATCACAGTATAAACTGCCATGTTTGCGAAAATAACGGCAATTATCACTTTTTAACAAATAAATGTGCAAGAATAATTTCGACCAATGAAAAATGAGTAATAAAGTTTAAAAGGAATCAGATTGGTTAAAAAAATGTATTTTGACTGGAGGAACGTCAGTCCTTCTTTCGATCAGGAAAAGCAGAACGTCATGAGCAAGATCTGGAAGACCGGCCCGACGAAGGCGTTCAAGTTCATCAAGCCCATCGTGCACGTGGGCTTCGTGCCGCTGATCATCTACATCGCCTTGAAGCAAGAGCCAAATCTCACGTAAGCTCCTTAACCTTCCTTTTCAGTCAATAGTAGCTTAAACTTACGAAGAGCTACGTCCATTCAACGACTTGTTTGTTATAGGCTGTGGCAGATCATCAATCCGCTTGCGGCGCCATCGGAGCCAGCGCAAATGCAATAGACACAAAGAGAAAGAAAGTGTTGGAAGCAGATCGAGACGTGATTCAAATGGATTATAGTGCCGCTTTTTCTTTGTATAAAGTTGCCATTGTTTTGTATATCTAATGACTCTACTTGTCTCGCGGGCATGAATTGTCCCCGGATTTGTATCTTTCTGTCATGTGCCTCCCTATGTTCGGTTCGAACGACATTGAATGGGTGTGACAAGTAGATACCGCTTAGCATTTCCAGATGCGGCAAGTGTTGTCCTTTGAACCTACAAAATAATGAGAAGTAACACTTTGCTTAACGACCATCATTATCTCCTGTTGAAAGCAAACACGGAGTCCTTATTTACCTGTAATGATCGTATCTCCCTCGTAGTTGAAGGCACAACTAAAGATTTCATCGGTGTGGCCCTCAAGCATTTGCAAGCAATCACCCGTTTCCACTTCCCACAGTCGAGCCACTTTGTCGCTACTGGCCGTGAGTACCTTGGAGCCTTGGGGATTGAAGCAAACTTTAGAAATTTCGGCTTCGTGGCCGATGAGAATGGCTTGACAGGCTCCGGTCATGGTGTTGTAAATACGGGATGTGCCATCGGCCGATGCTGTCACCAATTTCGAGCCTGTCGCATTGAAACTGACGTCTAGGATTTCATCGTTGTGTCCCCGCAATGTCTAAGAGAATTGCATGTAAACATCAAATAGTTGGCATATTTCTTCTCTGTTGTTGAGTATACATGCTATATGAAGATTCGTACCTGTACATTCTGACCAGAAGAAACGTCCCAAATTTTGCACGTTCGGTCAATAGAACCGCTGATGCAGAGCTCGCCCGTGTAATTAAACTGCGTGCTCGAGATCTCCCCGTGATGCCCCGCAAGCGTGTGGATACAGCGACCACTTCGAACATCCCACACTTTGACGGTATGATCAAACGATCCGGTGATGATTCGTTCACCTTGTGTATCGAAATTTAAGCTCACGATTTCCGCAGTGTGACCAAAGAGCGTGTGCAATTCCTGCCCGGTTTCAACATCCCAGAGTTTGGCAGTGTTATCCATTGAGCCGGTAGCAATCACTGTGCCCTGGGGATTGAAAGACAGACAGACGATTTCGGTGGAATGGCCGCGATATGTGTGGTAAAGTTGACCAGTCTCAGCGCTCCAGAGTTTACAGGTTTTGTCGAAAGACCCAGTGATGATCTTGTCCCTGGATGTAAACCCATTGAATGACGTGAGATGAGAACACATCCACATAATCAGTAAATACGAGCTTACCCGTATGGATTGTTGAATGCGATTGCATATACGACGTTCTTATGGCCTTCCAAGGTCAGGAGTTCATCTCCGGTTTGCGTGTCCCAGACTTTGCATGTTCGATCGTAGCTGCCTGTAATGAATCTAAATGAATAAACGAAATCAATCACTACAATGATATCTACTCTTGATATTGGGATGCATATGTCCAAAAGACGCACTTGTCGCCAGATTTGTTGAATGCGCAGTTTGTCAGCGGTAAAATATGCGCACGAAGGATTTTGAACAGGTAGAAATCGCTGTTGTCATTCACTTCGAGCTTCTCAATAAGTTCTACAATGTGTAAGTCGAGTTCAGCATACCATTGCTCAGCAGCTAAACGTTACTGATATAGAAACATGTAGATACATACTATAAATGAGTCGCCGCAATTGCGGCTTGCGTGATTCCGAGATCAAGGGCTCCTCAAACACGATTTGATTCACCAGCACCTCAATATCCGACCTACCATCAACATGTACATACATACACTAGCGATTAATATTCAGTTCTCAATGGTTGAGATCCGTTTCGCATAGACATACTCGGCTGTGAGATGCAGCAAGTCGATCTCCTTCATCTCGCGGGTGCCATCACGCAATTCGTATTCAAGGATGATACCCGGAGGGTAATAGCGCAACAAGAACCGCTTCAACTTCATCACTTTCCTACTAGTCTATAATATCTGTGATAGACGAAGAAAACTAAAAGGAGACTGCTTGTATAGTTGCAAATTCCTTGTTCGTGTGTGATATGTTGACTAGTCACTCGTGTGCTATGCGCAAAGGATTCCTCATGTAGCTCTTCGCGGCGATTCGTAAAAATCTTTGTAAAAAGTTGATTTTGTTGGTAATTAAGCCAATCGTAAACGAACTTAAGCGAAGGATGGCAACGCAAACAGGAATGTGTACATAAGCGAATGCGTTATCGTGACAAGAGTTGTAGCCAACCATGAGAATTTTACTACGGACATACCTCAAAAGTTTTGCACTCTTTTCTACCAATCATATTTTATTAAAAACAAATAAATAGCCAATCATAATCAATATAATAGGAATTTTAGCCAATAGAATTGATAAATGAAATATTCTGCACGAAAAAAGGAAAGTCAAGTCGAAGCAATCAGAAACCAAAAGACAGAAAACAAGAAAGCGATGGTGGAAGTGACAGTGCTCGACTATGGTGCAGGCAACGTGCGCAGCGTGAAAAATGCCATCCACGCGGCGGGACACACCTACAAGGACGCTACGTGTGCCGATGATATTCGCAATGCTAACATCCTCATCTTCCCTGGCGTTGGTCATTATCGCCAAGCCATGGAATTCTTGTATAAGAAAAACTATGTGTCGGTGTTAAAGGAATACATTCAGCAGAACAAGCATTTTTTGGGCATTTGCTTGGGCATGCAAACACTATTTGAAGGCAGTGATGAATGTCCAGAACTCAAGGTATTGTCAGTTGACCTAGTAAATCAACAAAACCGCCATTAGCTTCGTTCTAATATACTTTTGATATGTGCATCTACAGGGTCTTGGAGTGATCAAAGGCAAGGTAGAATTGTTTCCATCGGACCAAGTCGTGGTACCACACATCGGCTGGAACGGCATCAAGGTCTGGAAGCAGTCGTCGCTCTTCTCGTATGTGCCCAACGTACTAGAACACGATGCCGCCAAAGTTTACTTTGTGCACTCGTTCCGTGCGACCAAGACCGACAAGAACGCGTCGTGGGTGCTCACAACGACCAACTACGGCGATTTGGAGTTCATTAGCTCTGTGCAGAAGGGCAATGTCATGGCCACGCAATTCCATCCCGAGAAAAGTGGTACGCTGGGTATTGCGTTCTTAAAAGGCTTTTTGGAAAACATCGACATGTCGGGCCACGATACTGCGATTCCAAATGCTGCCTCGGCGCCTGCAACCAAGCTCTCCAAGCGTATCATTGCGTAAGCTTCTTCGTACTTGACCTTGTCTTCAGCGTATGCTGCTATGGATATGGTATTTAACGCGTGTTGTCTATGTGTAGTTGCCTCGACGTCCGCACCAACGATCAAGGTGACTTGGTGGTGACCAAAGGAGATCAGTACGATGTCCGTGAAAGCGCTGAATCAGAAAATGGCGGTGGAGTGCGCAATATGGGCAAGCCTGTAGACCTTTGCTCTCGATATTATCAGGAAGGAGCGGACGAAGTGACGTTCTTGAACATTTGCAGCTTCCGCGAACAACCAATCGGCGATCTACCGATGCTTCGCGTGTTAGAAGCGAGTTCTGAGCGCGTCTTCGTCCCACTGACCGTCGGTGGTGGTATTCGTGAATACATTGACGATCAAAAACGTGTGTTTTCAGCATTGGACGTCGCATCGCGATATTTCCGTTCAGGTGCTGACAAAGTGTCGATCGGCAGTGATGCCGTCTACGCTGCCGAAGAGTTTTACGCCAATCAAGAGAAAGGAACGGGCAAGAGCTCCATTGAATCGATCTCGGCGGTCTACGGTAAACAAGCTGTTGTGGTTTCACTGGACCCAAAGCGTGTCTATGTGGCCTCTTTGTATGATGAAAAAGCAAAGAACCACGCTGTCGTGAAACTTGACAAACCGGGTCCAAACGGGGAATCGTACTGCTGGTACCAGGCAACGGTGCGTGGTGGGCGAGAAGCTCGCGACATCGACGTGGTGAAAGTCGCCAAGGCTGTAGAGGCATTGGGTGCTGGAGAACTGCTGCTGAATTGTGTCGATATGGACGGACAAAAAGATGGCTATGATACTAACCTGATTCAACTGGTCAAGGACGCGGTCCGCATTCCCGTGATCGCCTCCAGTGGTGCTGGTAAACCCCAGCATTTCACGGAAGTTTTCGAGAAAACGAATTGTGATGCTGCACTGGCTGCCGGTATCTTCCACCGAAAGGAAGTATCGATTCAAGAAGTGAAGGAACACTTACGCGCTGATTCTATCAGCGTCCGCCTCCAATAATGGCATGAATGGAAATAGTACAGCGCTTAGACACCGACTAGCAATCCGATCTTTCCAGGCTCTATCATCATTTCATAGAACAAAATCCTTCCCCAATGCGTAGTGGATCAGTGAATCCTATCGCCTTCGTATCGTACGAGATCGCATCACATACCGGTATTCAATAAGTGGATTTACTTGGTCATACATCTCAGTGCCTGAGTGTCACCTTCCAATCGTTCTGATTCGATTCTGTCTGTACCATCTTTCCAGAATTCAGTTAGCTGTCGCCTTCCCAGGATCCAATTAACGCAGGATCCTTTAGCGCAGGAGAGTTATAGGAGGTGAAATAAAATAGTTCGTCGCTGTCGCCTTCACGTTCTTGCTGCGCCAGGATTGTGCGCTGGAACTTTTTACGAGAACTAGGATTGTCTACATCAGATTCGGAAGTGTTGTTGTCACTCTTCTGATCAAGTTGTGGAGAGAAAGGAATCGATCTATACTTGGCGCCTGCAGTTTGCGCTCTGAGCGGTGATGATGTAGCCTGAGTTTTATTGGTGGATGATGTACACGAAATCCTTGGTACTCGCGCTGGAGCCGTCACATTGATGGGAGCTCGCGGTCGACCTTCTGACGTGTGCGGTCGCTGCTTATTTGCTGATCTTACTGAGAGAAGCATTTGTTGCTTGTGCTTTCTACTGGTGTATGTTGCTGCACTAGTGCTTGACCCGGAAGTCGACGGTCTGGACGGTAAACGTGTATGGTAAGATTGCTGGTCTTTTTCAAGCAGTTCTTGGTAATCGAGCATGATATCGCGCGATTCATTCTATTTATCATAACTTTTCTCGTTAGGAAGGAGAGTAACTGGACAATGTATGCAACCAAAATCTCACCTGACTTCTTTTGATTTCTTCCAAGATTGCAACATTTTCTTCACGCAAATTCGTGGCAAGTGTCACAAGAGGACCTTTTACTGAACGGAGTTCCTCCTGCACATCATTTAATATTGCATCTGACTTTCTGAGGGACGACTCTAACATGGCTATTTTCTTCATTTGATCCTGCACTCTTTCGTTGACCTTGGCTATTTCCTGTTTGACATGCGCCGCATGCTGAAGCTGAATAGTACTCGCTGCCTCCATTTGTTGATGGAAGTCGCTACTAAGTTGTTTGAGTTTTACATCCATCTTCTTCACGAGTGTATCACGCGTGAACTTTTGGATCTCATCTAGCCCATGTACTAGTTGTTGGCTCATCGTCTGGAGTTGTTGCACTTCCTGCTTGAATTTGAGCTGATGTTCTTCATGTCTAGCTCTATCCGTATTGACTTGTGCTTGAAATTGGGTAATCTCTTCTCGCAACGTGCCCATTTCCGCTGTGAGTTGGGAGTTTGCAGTCTCCAAAACACTGATTTGCGATCGCGATGCTTCTATCGAGTGACCAAGATGTGCAACTGCATTCCTAGAGGCATTTTGCTTTCTGGTAAGATCTAGCAGACTCACATTCATCTCAGCGATCTGGACTTGTCGCTGCTGGTCACCAGTCACATATTCCTGCAACGCCTCGAGTTGTTCCTTCATGCGTGTGATTTTGGCAGCGGCATTATCGATCGCCGCTTTCTGACCATTTGCTTCGGGATTAAAGATGCGATTAAAGTCGTCAATCGCGAGTTTCGAGTTCACCTGCGTCTCAAACTGATGCGCAAACGTTGCAAATAAGTCGTGTACACCTTGTTCTAGGACTGCGCGGAACTTTTTGAGGTCCCAAGAGCTGGATTCGAAGACCGAAATGTCTAACTTTTGTGCATGTACAGCCTGCACGACCTCCATATCCGCTTTCTTCGCCAGTATGTCCAGTAGCTCCTGTCGCAAATGGTCAACCTGGACTGCTACACTCGACTGTGACATCTGCAGATGGCAATTACATTGGTAACGTCAGAAAGAAACCGCATCGAGTGATGATCACAAGGGAGATTCAGTCTAACCTTGGTGCATAATGCAGCATCGAGTTGGGCGTGCGTGACGAAGGAAGCCACATATTCCTTCATCTTCACATTATCCGCTACTGCTACCTTTTCCGCGGCTTGGAGACCCTGTACCTGTGCCTTCAAACGGTCGACTTCACTCCAAAGATATCGCACATCTACCAGTGTAACAACACAAAAAAGTTGAAGATATAGTATTCATCCAATGTTCAACTCGTTTCAATAATGTGCAAAGCACTGTTGAAGAGACAGATAACGTCCGACGCCACACCTGCGATCGCCATGGTCGTCGCCATGTCGCAAACACTCCTCGAGGCGTATAAAGAATGAAAGCGGCAGTCATGCACAGGCAAGACAGCCATGATGAGCTATTTCGAGCTTCTACTGTTCTGCGACTTGTGAGAAAAATTAACGGATGTCAATACTGGATATGAGATCTACTGTACCTGATAAATTCCAACAAAATCCAGGTGTAAAACCTTACATCCTTCATTGAAGATAAGGTTTTTTATCTTTTTGATTCTAAATTACCAAAACACGGTGTATTCTGGAACCTTCTTTTGTGCATTCTCACCCACTCTACATCCAGAAACCCCAAAGCCAGTTAATTTAGGACGTGGCATGTCGCTTATTCTAGGAGCCCCTGTCTCTGGCCACTCGTGCTTTGCCCTCTTCCACACTTCGGTATCTGCGTGTTAGTTTGCAATCAGAACCAGAAGAAGAAGAAGCGACAATTTACTTCCGACGATGGTATTAACGAATGAGACTCAGTACGTGTACCCGTTCAGCTGGGAGGTCGTGACCCGCGCGTTTTGGAATAAATACCCAAACTCGTCACTCACACACGTAGAGCGCGTGGATGTCTTGGACCGTCGAATTGATGATCAGGGTCGACTAATCACAAGCCGACTCGCTAAGTGTACGCAGGGCAACATGCCGTCCTGGGCGAAGTCGATGCTTGGCTCGTCCTCATACGTCTACGAAGAAACCACGTGTGATCCAGTGAAAAAGCAGCTCGTGCTAAAATCGACTAACTTGTCGTTCCGATCGGTCGCAACGGTGGAGGAGACTTGTGTGTACTCAGTCGACCCGGAGAACCCGGAGGTGACGCGCTACAATGCTGAAGCCAAAGTGGCGGCATTTGTGCCAATGCTCTCAAAGAAACTTGAGAGTTTATCGGTTCGACGTGGGGCAGAGACTGCTGCGAAAGGAATTCGCGCGGTTGAAGCGATTTGCAACAATATTTTTGAAGGTACATTTGTACCAGCATTTTGTGAGCCAGCGACTGTAGCAGCGACCTCAGAGGGAGCTGCGGCAGTATCTGGACTGAGTCAGTCATCGATGGGAAGTCAGCACTCTTGAGAAGTGAGCGATGTAGGCTACTAGTGCGAATCTCCTATCCCCATATTGTTGTTGTCGACGACCTACTGAAAGACTACCAGAGCGAGAGCAACGAAGTTCTTGAAGAGAATGTTATCGGATGAAGATGCTATCATTGCGATCATCCTACCCCCTTTTTTAATTATATGGCTACAGTAAATATACTGCAACTTGCCGCTTATAGTAGATCACGTGTGTTATGTCCTGGATTTATCTCCTGCCTTATTGCTGCTGATTCAATAATCGTCAAGCATTCCTTCTAAGTGGTTGACTCTGATCAAGTGGAGAACGATGTGGAGCAGCATATTCGGTCTTCAGCCTTTATTACAATAATCCTATATTTTTTCGTTTGTGCAGTCCTGTTCTATCCAGTGTGTGCCCCTTTTTTCACAGCATCGGTCATCTTCTATCCATATATCACTCTTTGTTGTTCTTGTTGCTTACGCCACTGGATCCACAGGCACATCCACTGATTCTCTACATGCGGAGGGCGACGTATTTGCCCTGGGCGATATTTGCTGTTCTTGCTTTTCTGGCAGCGATAATTCCATCACTGCTACATCTATTGCGTCTGTATTTACCTCAGGTTCCGATGCATTAGCAACTTCTTCATTTGTTGGTGCGCTCTCTTCTGCTGCCAAACATGCTTCAGCCACTTCTTTTGTCAGTTCTACCGTAGTCTTTGCTTGTATTGGCATTGTCACTTGTGTAGGTGACGGCAGCAAAACCAGTAAATCTTCTGCGTTTTGAAACACGTTTGTTCTGAGGTGCTCCTTTAGCTCCTCTGGGCATAAGGGGCATTCTTTGAAATAATCTAAGTGTACAGACAAACATTTCATACCGATTCAGTTCTATCAACAAATCCCAGTGCTTCCACATCAATAGCTCACCTTGATACGCTACAATAATATCTGCAAAGAGTAGCCGCACGTTTGAGACACCATCTGAGGCCAATGTGAAAAATACAGCGCTCAGCTGTGAACAAAAGAAATTCCGGTTGCGCTCCGTTACATCTTTTCTCGATGTGTCGTCATCGCCTTGGCTTGGATAATCCGAGTCTGTAGATGTTAAGAACCCTCTGCAAATCTTCAAAAAACTCTGTCTATCTGTAAAATGCGTTGACATCGCCAAGCTGGTGAATTTTGCTACCACTGTGTCTAACCACTCTTGGTTTGATCGAATTCGCGCGACTAGAAAAGGGCATGCCTATTACGAGCAAATTAAAAGGTTCCATTAGTGAAAAAGTGTATAACTTTCACACAAATAAACCCATATCTTTTGATCCATTCCCACGTACATGGTAGCTTTCTTGTCGTACTGCTGCCACGGGATCGGTCACTAGCTTCATTACCAAGGGATAAATTACCGAAAAGGTTGCCTCGGGCGTAAACGTCTGACATAACTGCATCAATTGGCGACTCAACACTTCACGGAAGCGCCACTTGGTCTCTTCACTTTCCAACGAATCGAACTCTGTCAATACTGGTAAATAGCTTTCTCGGAACGACGGCGAGACATGATCCAAAAAGTCGGCAAAATGCAGCATCGCGCCCAAGCGCACATCCTGAACATCGTGCAAATACGTATCGAACGCAGTCGACAACTGCGATTCCGTAATCTCCTGTCCTAACATTCTGGCAAGTTCGTGCAGTGAATAGGCAAATGTACGTCGAATTTTCCAGTATGAATCGTTGCTCAGCAGCTCAAACGTCGGCGAGAGCTTGTGCCACTTGGCTTTCCCCAAGATGCTTACCACTGCAGGAAAATTGAACGCACAGTGAAACTTAATATCTACTTCGGCGTTACCACCGAGTTGGCTCGACGCGGTTGTTGCCATGCACACGAAATACTCAATCAGTTCGTCAGTAATATGTTCTTTCAACAGCGTCGCCAAAAACGGTCCCAGGCTTTGATACGCTGCCAGCCGTACCCATCGCGACGAATCCTTCACGAAACTTTCGAAGAGTGGTATGAGCAGCGGGCCACGATCTTCAGGCGCTAGTGACTGGGATATACTCACCAGACACTCAGCGCAAGCTTTACGGACACCCCAGATATCATCTTTTGCCAATCGTTGGAAAGACGGAATGAGTCGTTCGCGACTGAGTTCATGGCCTGCGATCTTACACACGTTCGAGAAACTTTGTGCTGTTGACTTGCGTACGCGAAATACTGGATCTTCGGACAATGAAATCAATTCTGGCACACAAAACTAAGACAAAAAGAAAAAAAATAACGTGTTAGAATGTGCAAGAACCTTTCGATCAGCAACTTATAGGAAGTAGGCATACCTGTTGGCAGAGTTCTGGTCCAAAATGCTCTGCCAATCCATTATACAGTGTCACAGCAGAGATGCGGAACTGCTCGTTGTCATCATCATGCGCCAGTGGCAACACAATCGTGAGGATGTGCTGTCCCATATCTTCCTCCTTTACAAGCGCCGCCATCTCCACAAGCGACTCGCTCGCAGCAGTCCGTACCTCGTGCTGCCAATCCGAAACCAATTTCGACACCAACGGAATCATCTGCTGCAGCAGCACACGATAACCAGCATCTTCACCCGCACTCACCAAAAACTGGCATAACGGCGGGAACTGGAACGCGACGTGTTGCCGCACAACATACTCTTCATCGCAGACTAGTGGCTGCAATAATGGAATCAAACGATCACACGTAGCCTGGAAGCTATTGTTGTGTATAGTTCAGCAGAATCAGTTGAGGAGCTTCAATATCAATATATAAAAAAGGTGATAGCACATACATACCCGACTGAGGATGCGGTTTCCTGCAGCATTTTCACATGGATGACACGCTGTAACGCAATATTGCTGCAGACGTACTTGGTGACGCGATCCAGATCACTCAGTGAGTCGTCTATTGCCAAATCTTCAAACGTTGGACCATCGACCGCCGCCACCGCTTCAACTCGTACACCTTCGTCGTCTCCCTATATCAGTTCACAAAGCAGCGAGAAACGCACGTCAGTATGATTCACTTCTTCCCTAAATGCATCTCTACATCATCCAGAAGCAGCAAAGACGCATACAGGACGCATGTTTCCCCTTACCAATAGCTCATCCATGCCTCCTCCCTTCCTATTGCTATTCCTACTCTATAGAGTTCCCTTCTCTGCTTTCACCAATGCGGAAGAAGCTCGGAATGAACACAGCAAAAAACCTCAGAAACGAGGTGGCGCCCGTCCAAAACATCAGATTTGATGATTTCAGATTGGACGAAATCGTTAAATTTGATGAATTATAGTCTGTTTTTATGGTCTTCGACATTACTGATCTAATTCCCCAAAACAACATGGTAAACGTGCCCATTCTCTAACATCTCGTACTCTTTATCATGCACATGAAGAATGCACTTGATGCTGTGTTATTGCCCAATAATGCAAATGCATTTTCTCATTCTCATCTTACAAAAATCTACAATGCTTGATTGTCCGATCAAAATAAGTTAACAAGTCCAAAGGCTAATGGTATCTATCGGCCTATCTCCTCACTCTTTTTCCTCCTGTCATGACTGAGCCAATTGTCGCTTAGTCTTGGATCGTTCGATGTAGATTTCCACCATTTTCCGCTTGGTGTCATCGATTTGAGTCGTCAAATAGTGTGTCAACAATGTTGGTTCATTGTCGATGGCGAAGTGGAATGCCACGAAGCAATCCACGGCATGTTTACGGACATCGCTGCTGTTGTGATTGAGTTTTTTCGTCATTGGACCCAAGAGATCATCCACGAACTTGGGTGTCCGAAGGAATGCGGTCGCTTGGCTTGAAAGCTTTTCACATCTTTCCAGTGTCACTTTCACGAGATCTAGGATGAGTTGGAGCGCAGGTGGCTCCGAACTGGAGATAAATGGAATCAAAATTTTCATGATCTGCTCAATATCTGTGGAAGCACGTACAACATCACACAAAATGTGTTCAGCGACATGGCCAGCCTACAGTTATCACGCAAAGCATCATTGTTTATTAGGCAAAACACACTCATATACTTATCGCCAAAAAAAATGTAAGCGATACTTACCACTCCCTCTGTGTGGTCGAGACAACCCGTTAGCCGCACGAGCATATCACGAAAATATTCGTTTGCTCGACTGGCATGAGCTTCAACCAATCTCTGCATCAAGTACAGTGAACTCATGTCTTTTTCTGCAGCTCCGTCCAACAATAAGAAGAGTAATCTCTTGAAATTTTTGTCCCAAAAGCCTGGTGAGCCATTCTTCACGAAGCCAACAATCTAAGAACAAAGGGTGAGAAACAAAAAATGATGATGCATACAGAGCAACATCATTACCTGATACATAGCACTTTTGCGCTCTTGCTCACTAGCATTGTTTCCGGATAATGTCGCGAGCAATTCGTCGAACTGAGTGGTCTGCTTCGTTGGAGGAGATGTTAAGGAACGATAGAGCGAACTCTTCGGCGGTCCATTGTCGTTGGATGCGACAGAGCGTTTTATGTCACTGGTATCGTTCAGTATGGTCGGGTTCGCCGAACTTTCAGCAAGTTTGCGATGTGTAGTGGATTTCTGTCCGGTGCTAATCCGTTTTTGGCTGTTTGGAGGCGGGCTAGAAGAATTCGCATTTGGGGATTCGAGACGCTTCCGACTGCGGTCCAGTCGCTCGACGGTTTGGTTATCATCTTCACCACCAGTTCGATTTTCCGAACGTAAGCCATTAGATGAAGAAGGCTTTTCTGTGCTCGATATGCTCGGCATACTGAGCACAATACCACGCGATTTCAACAGCTTGGATAGCGCGATACGCTTATTTGGTGCGAGTAGAGGTAGTGCACCTTCCATTTCGCTGCCATAGAGTTTCGCGGTTACGCTTATGAGTTCTCCACATGCGGATGCAACAGATACTGGGACTTCACCATCCAATAGCTGGGCCAACTTGCTCAAGAATGATCGCATATGGATATTGTTGTTACTTTGTTTCATATATGCCTCAGCATTGGGTAATAATTCCCGAAGATAATGACACATCGCAGCTTTCATCTTCATATTACTCCCATCCGCCAACATTGGAATCATATATCCAACCAATGAAACGGAATCGTACGTTGATGCAAGATAATCCAAATTTTCTTTCGCCACCGTACGGATGGACTCTTTCGTGTCGACGATCTTTTGAAATAGCCACGGGAGAATGATTTTCAAATGAGGCAACAGCTGCTGGTATCCCGACAGCTGCAACAGAGGCAAGAAATTCTTGAGAACAGCTTGTGCCACTCTGTAATGAGGATCTGACATATGTTTCACATACGCATTCACAATTCGATCGTCGACTTTGCTGTTAGCCCCTTCATCATTTCCCTTCTGGCGCTGAGCAGCGCTTTTTTTAAGGATAGCACCGATACAATTGACTGCCTCCAGTCGCATTGACCATACATTGTTCTCCATATTTGAAACCGCTTCTTCTAGGCTGCTATTAGCCGCACTAGAATCAGAATTCGGCTTGCTATTGTGCTTCACACTTGGCGCCACAGATACTGACTTCAAATTTGTGGTATTTACAGCTGTATCTGAAGATGACACAGTTTCATCTCCAGTCGTCGTGACTGTTGCTGACTCGTCAATGTCCATCGGAGTTGCATGTGTTGACTCTTTTTCATCTGATGTCGCTTGAACCCGTTTCAATTTCGTCCCACTATGAGAGCTTGAGTGAAAACCAGCACCAGATGGCTCTTGCCTCGACGTGTACAGACTTTCCATTGACGTTTTCGAGGTCAGCGTAGTTTTCGGAGTACTCAAGACACGAAGTGGGCCAGTAGTAGAAGTTCTCTTTTTCTCGCCTCCAGTCGCGTTGCCGTCTTCGTTAAAAGATTGAGATTTTGAACGAGCATCTCGCTCAACTCTTAATGCTCCTTGTGAAAGTAGCCGCGAAACTGACGTATCAGGTTTGTCAGCAGTAGAGTTTAAACCCGTACCAAGAACGCGACGAGGGCCACTAGTGGATGATGAGGGCTTGACACTGACACTGCTGCTGTTTACAGATTCTGTAGATGAATGGAGTATCCTTTGGGCTGTAAACACGGAAGAAGTATCTTTAGCTGACACGGATGCCGTTGAGATGGCGAGCTCATCGGATTTCTGAGGCTTTCCCTTTCGAAGTGGCAGAATACTGGATGATATGTCCGAGACTTGTGTGGCAGAAACTCCAAACGTAGATGATCTACTTTTCTCACTTGGAGCATTTCGAGATGGATCATCCCTTACATTCTTCTGAGTTGACGAATCTAATCGATTAAATACACTCTCGGCTTCATGCTACAAGCCACATACGTACAACATAACAATATCAACACCTTCCCGTCGCATTATCACAAACTATCACCATTCAAACTTACAGAAAACAAGCGATGGAACGCCCAGTAGCATTTTCTTGATTGAGCACGCACGTCAGCGAAGGCATCAGTCAACACAACTGGCATAATGGACACAAATTGATCGGAAAACCTTCATAATACATATAAACCAAACTTGTAAGATCTCAACGAGATATAGAATCATCAAGATCGAACAAAACTCACCTGGATAGAAACGAAGGACTCCAACATTCCAGAGTTAACGTCAAGTATGATACACAGTTCGCGCGAAGAACTTGATTTCTTGTCCTTGCTCCATCTATTAGTCTGTTCACACATCATACATTAGAATCGCCAACATTCTCGGTGAGAATATGCAGTTAACTTACTTTGGAATGATTCGAGCATAACCATTACTTGTGCTTTCGATCATACCGCGGATAGAAGTGTCTGCTGATGTGGAAATGACTTGAATCGTCACGTAAGTAGCTTTCAGCATACTTCCGAGGCAGAACTCTGCATGTGCATTAAATTCATCTCGAAGAACTTTGGCGAGTGTTTGGATCGTCTGGCATGCTTCTCGAGACACAGACGAACGCAGATCAGCCACTTGCTCACACAATCGCTCGCGAACAGTGCGTATGCCTTGTGACAGCACTATTAAAAGGTTGCTATTGTTCGAATCCTCGCAATTCAAAGCAAGCGTTTGCAAGCTCTTTAATCCGTCGACGCGTTTGGACCAGTCATTGTCGATCTGTAGCTTGTCGTAAATGGTGGAGATTTCTTTTTGGATATCTTTCTCAGTCAATTCATTCGTGCTAGCAGCAACATTTATGCCGCTTACTTGAAAGCCCCCTTTGTTGCTACCAGATGATGATTGCGACGGAGAACGCTCTGCCGCCGCGGCTGCAGCAGCAGCAGCCGCGGCAGCTTTTGCTTCATTGAGTTGTCTGCTTCTAATCGACGCCAAATACCTTGCCATTGATGATGACGACGAAGATATTGGCAGATCATACGCAGACAATAATGACGACAACGAGTCCGACGTGAGCGAATGTGTAGCAGTCGTAGTCGCCTCGGATGATATCTACAAATAATGAATCAAATCATTTTAAGAACAAGAAAAAGGCAACGGGAAACAGGAAACACATAAGTGTATACCTCTCGTTCTATGCCCATTTGGGCTCCCGTGTTTCTGGGGATTGTAACTTTGAACTTATCGGTCAAAGTCTTCATATGCGCGCTTCTAATATTCTTGG
Organism: Pilasporangium apinafurcum; assembly: GCA_001600495.1. Lineage (NCBI taxonomy): Eukaryota > Oomycota > Peronosporomycetes > Pythiales > Pythiaceae > Pilasporangium > Pilasporangium apinafurcum. The sequence continues at coordinate 37,305 of BCKE01000019.1, read as the reverse complement.
ATTCCAAATCTTTCTATAGAATATAGCAATACGGATGTATCAGCGCATGCTCACTAGATAGCAATTCCATTCTCCACATAGCTAAACGTAGTACCAGCAGTGATGGTCCAATGTTCTCGTAGAACTTTTCCAGCGTTTGGATAGCCGAATTCCGCACCTCTTTTGCCGAATCTTCCAGTAGCTTCAATATCTAAATCACATTATATTAGATGCATATGTCAACATATCCTGTGTTTACTGTATTCACAACTGAGAAGCGGATCTGCTCACATCATCCAACACTTCGTTTTTCATCGCATTGAATAGATTGTGTCTTTCCAAGCATTTCCATATCCCCTGGAGTGTCTATAGTTATCAAACAAATCGGTTAGAGATCGAAGAATATCACTCGTTAGTCATGCTTAGCATGACTCTGACCTGTTCACGTGTTCGCCAGTTCTTATGTCCTGCACATGGCTACATATGGCAACAGCAAGCTTTAATTAATAGTTCAACAACAAGAACAGAAGGCTATTTTTCTCCCGTTACATACCAACAACTCTTCGAAGACAGTTGGCACGTCAAGCACGTCGGTGAGTTCCACCACCACGTCTACCGCTTTCTCCCGCACTTGTAGCTATTGAACATTTTCAAATGTTAGCACACAGAAGCCTCCATGGCACAACAATGCGCACAAAGATAGATATTATTATGGTAGATGTACCTTGCTATCACCCAATCGTTCAATCAAGCCGATCCACAGCAATTTCAAGTACGACCGCACCGTTGGTTCAGACACCTTCGTGATTAATAACTGCAGAATCTCGAGTGCGGAAATCGTGATTTTCGAATTGTGGTCCTTCAGACACGCCAACACGTCCGGAATCAGCGTCGCCAGGTACTCGGGAGAGGTTTCCGATGATGAATCACCGTCATCTTCCTTCAACAACTCCAGCAATGTCGTCACGCCCGCGAGTCGCTTCTTGATGGCTACCAATAACCCGCACATAAAACCCAAGTGTTTTTTAGTTTCTCCTCCATTCATTTGGTACTATGACACACTGAAAGCCCAGTATTCCTTTTCTACATCCATGCAGAGCCGCTGTAGGCACAAAGGGAGACGCAGTGAGCACGTACCGGTCGACCGCAGGAGGGCGGCAGTTGCCTCCATTGTTTAGTTTTACTTTCCGCCTTCGTTGACTTTTTTGAATTTTGAGGTATAACTGGGAGAAATGCAATATCCGGTCGTATCCGGACAAAGTATATCGCTATCTCAATTCTGGAACAACTCATATGGCAATGGCTACCAGGTAGTCTATTATTGTATTGCCCAATACAAAATTGCATATCTTGAGCTGCTCTTGAAGAAAGAATGACGGCGGGGGCACAGGTGCGCCGCATGGCGGCAGCAAACCAGTCATTCGTGACACGCGTATGGCGTTGGATTCGACTTACGTTTTGTAAGTCTCCTGGTGCAATTTAGACTTGTGGAAGATGGCGGAGATGTTGTCTTATGGTAGTTTGTGGGGTATTCTGTTTGTGTACCTAACAGGGCAAGTGGTGTTTGCACAGAACGAGTGGCAACGTCTCTGTGGCACGACCAGTGATCACGTGGATGAAAAGGAACGTATTGTTCAATTTCGGACAAACTTGGCACTCTCTACTTCATTGGTGAAAACTTGTAACGTGGTGTTCGATGAAGAACCGTTCCCTGTAAGCGCTGCAAGTATACAATGGGTACAATTCCAGTTGGTTGTTTATAGGTGTCTATCTGGTCTGTAGGTTGACTCCACACTACAAGATATGGCATCTCGCGTGAATTTGGATCTTAAGAACGTGATGTAAGTGTTGAAATAGTGAGGGACGGGTAACAAGCTGATGGATTAATTCTAATCTTTTACCTGTATCGTCAGTCTGATGAGCAACATTCGATCTTGCCTGCATCGGTGCAACTATGTCAACGCTGTTTATGCTCAGTTGAATAAGCTGAAAGATGAATCATACAACTCGGCAAATGTAAAGCATGAGGTAAGGATCACATACACTCATTATCTTTCTATTGAATTGGACCAATTGTGTTGTTTATGTCAATGTCTATCAGGAGATGTTGGAAGAACTATGGTCGACTCTCAAGCCAAACGTTCGACGTCTAGGAGGAAGAATTACGAAAGAATGGGGTGAAATTGGCTTTCAAGGTACGAATTTGTCTGATTGTGTGCGACTCAATCCGCTGCATTAAGGCATGTTTTTGTTGATCACCCACAGGAACGGATCCGATGTCTGATTTCAGAGGTATGGGGATCTTGTCACTGATTCAGCTGATTCACTTTGCATCGAAGTATCCAGTAGAGGCCCAACGGTAAGGAACTTTAATGCGGTATTCATCGGCACAGGTTGTTATGAGTTAATTGACCCATTTGTTGTCCTTCTCGACTGCAGTGCTTTGGCGGAATCGAATCATCCAACGCGTTGGTACCCATTTTCGGTAACTGGCATCAACGTAACTGGGTACGAGATCGATCGGTTGTATTTTGCAAGACTATGTGTCGTTTTTCACAATGTCTGCATTGCGAACACAGGTTTCTCATTGAGCTCATGCGCGAGCGGCTAATTGATATCAAATTGTACGAGCACGCTGATGTTACTCGCCAAAATCATCCCGGCACCGTGGAGCAAGGCGTGTTGGCATTGAACGAATTCTATTGTAAGTGAAAAAATGATTATCTGACAAATTTTCCTAAACAAGATCATTGATTCTGATATGGCTGCTTTTGTGTACTTACAGCCACGATCTTCACACGCTTTAACAAGTTGTGGGTCGACACGAATCCACGTGACGTTATGGCGTTTCCTACGGTTTTCCAGGCGCTCAAGGACAGCATTCGTAAAGAACTGATGAGCAAATCTTTCAAGTATTGAGAGCACAAGTAAACTTGCTGCTAAATAGTCATGTAATGTAGCAAATGCATGTCATTGATGTGGTTCTTAGCTCGAAATTGTCCTCACCAACCAATGATATCAAGTTTCGTTTATATTTTGACCAATCATCATGAGAGAAAGTTCTGTTGTTGCCAACCAGCTAAACGTCAAAGAGCACAAGAGCAAATAGTTGAAAGGAAGGCAAGAATGCCGGGACGGACGAAGCAAAAGCCAAAAGCGCACGCCAAGAAGAAACAATACAAACGCGGACATGCTACCAAGAATCGCGCGCGTGATATTGATCAGATTCAGGTGAAATGTTGACGATCACTTGGTCGCGATTGGTGTTTTGATGAAGAGACAGACTAACATCAAACGGGTTGAATGCATGTTTGATAGGATGATTTAAAACTAGAGACGCTTCGAGGCAAACCTATGGAATTTGAAAAAGATGAAGACCTTCCAGGGTACATATACCGTTGCTGTGACGTTTGAAAGTTGCTATGCTGAGAAACTGAGTGATTTGTGTGCATGGCTGTAGTCTTGGTCAGTTTTATTGCACACCTTGTGGCCGTCACTTTATTGACAAGAAGACCCAGGATGTCCATCTCAAGACCAAAGTTCACAAACGAAGGTATGCCATGAGCGATATGCTGTAGAGTATGCATGCAGATAATATTAATATTCACGCTCATATTGCCTTGCAGGTTGAAAGATGTCGCGCAAAAGCAGTACACACAGAACGAAGCCGAACTTGGTGCAGGCAAAACCTCCGAAAAGTACACACCTATCCGTTCTCAAGGGAATGAAATGGACGATCTATAAAGCGATTAGATAATGCAGATGGAGCCATTCATTTATGTAAAATCTCTGCAAATGCAAGATGTCATCCCTTCCTTGTTTCGTATACTTAATCGATACTTAATGTTTTGTATCAATCAACATCATTTATTGCACAACGTCAACTTAATCAAATTCACTCAATTGCAGTGTGAGCCAAAGTAACCACTTCACATTTCCAAGAGGTAACGCAACCGACAATGGTGTGCGATAAGTGCGAAGAGAAGCTTACGAAGCTCGTTGTGCCTGACAAATGGAAGGATGGCGCACGAAATACTACCGGTGGGAAGGACGGCGGACGTAAGATTGGCAGCAACAGGCTCCTGGAGAAGAGAAGCCGCGCCACGAGGTACGTTTTTATAGTTTATTCGTGTAGAAAGAGATATGAGAATGCTAAGACATACAAATGTGTCCGTACAGATTTACGCCATTGGAACGAAAGTGCAGAATTTGTAAAGCTAAGGTCTCACAGAGTGCACACTATTGTAACCAGTGCGCATACAAGAAAGGTATGCAAAAGCTGAACCAGAATTCTTTCCGCCTATTCTGTCTAGGTTTGCTGCTTTAGAAGTATTGGGAAATCTAATAATCTGATTTTCTTCCATAGGTATTTGCTCCATGTGCGGACGGAAAGTACTCAACACAAAAGAGTTCAACATGTCTGGCTAGTCCTGTAGCAAGTGAGTGTGTAAATGAATCGAATCGTCTTATTCCTACGCTCCACTTGAACGCAAAATCGAAGAACTCATATAAATAGGTCAATGTGGATGAAATTTTGCGTTATTTATACAGGTCCGCGCTTGTTTTATTATTGCTCTTGTTATGTGTAATTCCCCGCGTACTCATAGAACCAGGATTAGGAGCTTAAAGGATGCTGGATCATCCTTGTACTGAATCTCATTCAACGCTGGACAGTTTGGATGACGATGAACAACTGGAGGTGAGTCGCGTTTGCATCCTCATACAGCAAATGCAGAGGTGGAATGAGAATGGTGATGACCATACTACATGAATGAAAATAGCTGATTCGATCTACTCCTGGGCCATGGAACATCACAACAGACCTGGAGCCAATGCCCCCACCACGTGAAGATGAGGTGCAAAAGCCAAAGATGATGCATAGTGCTTCCAACAGACACAAAAGCATCATTAGCCGCATGCAAACGACAGCAACAAACACTACGAAACCAGACAGCTTGTTTCCTCTTGTGCCAGGTTCAACGCAGAAACCACAGGTAAAAAATGTCAACGCAGAACCAAGCATACAACATGGGCGATACAATTCAAGTTTAAATCGTACAGGGTAAACTCTTGGCACGTCCGAATCGCCTAAGAGATGCCTCACTAGTAGTACAAACATACCGAGCACTTGTCGACCAAACGCAGGCCATGGTAAGTTACATGAAGTGCTCTCGTTTGTCATTCTACTTTCCATTTTAGTCGATTCATCCACAAAGTAAAAAACAGGAAGCCACGTACAAAGAAAATTCCGAACGAAGAAAATTCCACCAGGCCGCTTTACGCGTGGGGATCAAACATCTCACCCCAGAACGAGTCCAGCAGCAAAAAGAAATTATCCGATTCGACACGCTCAAGAATGAAGTGGATATTTTCCAGCAGTCGCTTGACCAATTCATCTTCGAGATGAAAACGCCTCATGAACATAGAGTGAATTCCAGCGTCTACCGCCACCTGGCACACATGCATGCCATCCAGGACATGGGCATTCCGATCTACAGCCTCGGTAGCTATGTGGAGGAAGAAAATGATAAAATCATCGTCCCACGCATTGCTCCAAACTTTTATCGTCAAATTCGGAGACGAAACGCTGCAGATTATATCGATACAGACCTGATTCCACGACCAAGATACATCAATACATTGTCACCAAGGCCACCACCATCAAAATCATCGTGAGAATGGCAAATGCAATGTTCTTTGTGTAAATTTATTATCAGACACAGCAAAACGAATAAAAAAAATGCAAGCCACTAAGAAAAACAAATCTTCGAAGACTGATCGCGACGTCATACGTTTCTTTCTCTTCGTCTTTGCATGCACCGTCGCAATCAGAGTCACTACCACTCGGTCACTTCTCTCATCACCACCAGCTGCACTTCTTCATATTGACCTCCATTCACTCCAGTTTGGTTTTGTGTGTTTTTCCTAACGACTCGACATTTCTTTCTTTATTCGCTTCCTCTTCACTTTGCTTTCGATCTTCTTTTTTGTGGGCTTTTTCAAGTATTTCTTCACTTTGGCATTCGTAAACTTGGAATGCATGGAGTCCTTCATCGTAGCAGGTGGCATTCTTGGTCAGGCTCAGTAGCGCTGTCGGCTCAATGGCTTCGCATCGCCCAGCGCTTCACGGCTGGCCGCCGTCGCCACACGTGGAGCTGGGTAGCCTGCATCAACACCAAGGTGGCGGTCATCACGAAGTCCGGAGCGATACGAAGCTTGAGCTTGAAGCTGGGGATCGCCAGATTCCTTCGATTCCTCTCGCACATACACCCGTCCTTGGGACGCAATTGGGCGACCATCACGGCCAACTTCTTGGCGAGAGTCGACACGAGCACTGCGGTCACCATTGTCGCCACCGCTTGTTCCTCGTTCCCGTCGTCCGCTTCGCTGTTTGGGCACAAGCCAAAGGAAGCAAATATTAGTCATCTCTTTAACAACAATACAAAATAGAAAATTCACATACCAAGTTCAAAACGGTCCAGTCGAACATGGCGTCAAATTGGAAACCCTTGCGGAAAAAGAGCTCCTTGAAAAGACGCTTCAAGTACGCATAATCAGGCTTGTCGTCGAAGCGGAGAGCACGGCAGTACTCAAAGTATGCACGGAATTCAGCAGGATATCCCTTGCACAATACTTCAATCGGCGTGTTCATCTTCTTCTCCATAATCTTCTCATACTTTTGCTTCTTCGTGTTGGCCTTCAGCCCTTGCCATGGCAAACTTCCACGAATGAAGTACATGAACACGTAGCCCAAAGACTCCAAATCATCACGACGACTTTGCTCAATACCGACGTGGGTATTGATCGACGCGTAACGTGCCGTACCCGTGAGGTTCTTATTCTCTCGGTACGGAATATGCTGGTGCGTTTTTGGATCGCGATATTTTTTCGCGAGACCAAAATCAATAATGTGAACAATCTGCGCCCGCTTGCCAAGACCGATCAAAAAGTTATCGGGCTTCACATCACGATGAATAAAATTCTTGGAATGGCAGTATTCCAAACGGCACAGCAGCTGGTCAGCGATCATCAACACCGTTTTCAATTGGAAACGACGGCCGCAGTAGTTGAATAGATCTTCCAGCGATGGCCCAAGCAAATCAATGACCATGACATTGTATTCACCTTCCACACCAAACCAACGCAAGTTTGGTACGCCCACTATAATATCATAAATATAATAAATAAAAAAATAGTGAGTATCATGGTTCCAGGTTGATGTGGAGATGCGAACTTCACATTTTCCACCCAAAAAACATAAAAAAAAAAGATACCAGACAAAACTTACATCCTCCGTTCAGAATTTTGTAGATCTTGGACTCATAGAGCAACTGAGGGTGCTTGCTTTTCACTGACTCCAATTTAATACCAACTTCTTCACCGGAAGTCATATTGGTGCCCAAGTAAATGTCTCCAAAGGACCCACTACCAATCTTTCGGCCAAGACGGAATTTCTTGCCGACGCGAAGTTCAAGCGAACTCTCTCGTGGGTGTGACATCGTTCAGAAAATAGCTACAACATCAAGCACAAACATATTTTAGCTCTCAATCTTCTTCTATTCGCGTCCGACCTTCGCGATTTCGCTCCAATCTTGCTTCCGCCCCATTCCTCAAAGCCATATCACCAAACGTAGCATAAAATACGGTGAAGTCTTCCTGAAAGGCTCGTAAAGCGATATTGACGCTTCATCTATCACTAATCTACGCCTACGCGTTCACTAATCTACCTCATCCATACGCATATCCACATTTACGCTCAAATCCCTGGAATTGGTATCCAGGGGGACTTTTCTCACGTTTTGTTAAATTTTGGATGAGGGCACGCCACGTGGAGTTGGCTGACTGGGGGAGGAAAGCATCGGAGGAACGCAAAAGACCACTGGACCAAGTAGATAAGACGCAGCATATAACTTACCGTGCGAAAGTGGGGATCGAAAGCGTGTAAGATGCGCGTGTAGTTGCGTTCCTGCAACCCGATATCGTTCCTTTCTTCTGTTTTCCGTGAGGTCTTGTTCTCTCTCTCTTTCGCTCGGTCGCTCCTTGGTCACCCAGAGACGCTCGATTGTGTGGAAGGCCCGTCAGAAAAAAATAAAAAAGAAATAAAAAACCAAAACCAAACCACCAGCAGAGTGATGGTCACCAGAATTCAGCCAGTTCGTTTGCACCCAGTTTTCATATAAAGGTAGAAACCGGTTCAAAAAACCTCAACAGAAGTTAGATTTGAGGATCCAAAGACCAGTTGGCACAAGAAAAAGGTAAAAAAAACCTCATGGAAAGGCGAAAAATAGGTTCAGTTAGCGAGAATTTATGTACTATACCCCTGTCGCTGCGTAAACTATCTTTTGTGCGGGGTTGTTGTTGCTGTGTTGTTGGTATGTTACCGAATTTACAAAACTAAATCATATCACAAAGTAAGTCACCCGCTTATGCAACCCGCTCCCCAATCTCGCACATGCGCCAGCTTTCTGAAAAAAGTGCGACACGCATTACTGCTGTTGGTCGATTAAGTTCGCAGATAACCGTAGTGAACATCAAGGTGCACCATTCTGTCCGCAAAAGTACTATCATGTGTCACAATCTTCTTCAAGTGACAGGTCCGAATTTTTTTGACACGGCAACAAACCCCGAGCTATGCGAGCAGCGGGAAAAGTAATCCAACAGGCGGCAGTGCGCAGCACCACGGCGAGTGGATCGGTTGTCTACGAGTCCGAACGTGCTGTCCACGAGTACCTGCAGTTCCATTACGGTAAGATATCTGTTGTATACTTGAACAATACCATTCGTTGAAAGATGTTGAATGAGATTGACATCATTTAACTAGGTGATCCTAGCGAGGTCGTTCCGTTTGCGTTTGCACCTCAGGATGCATTGCAATTTCTTCCACGTACAGTTGAAGAATGTGCCAAGTTAGTTCCATCTAACCAACGACTCCGTGCACTGGATATTGGTTGTGCGGTTGGACGCGCTACATTTGAGCTCAGCAAATACTTTGATGAGGTACGTACGAATGTCAGAAATCTTAAAGATTGGAAAGCGACAAGACGTCATGGAGATACACCCTTTCAACTTTTTTTTCATTCGTTTTTTGGTGGGAGGATTAGGCTGTTGGTATTGATTTCTCATACCACTTTGCCGAGGCAGCCAACAAAATGAAAGAGCAGAGGGAATTAGAGTATGAAGCACACATCCAGGGTGACATTCGACAATTGCAACATGCACGGTTGCCGCAGGGTGTGCGACCTGAAAATGTGAGCTTCCAGCAGGGAGATGCGTGCAATCTCTCAGAATCACTAGGTACGTTGATATTCCAATCGAACGTTACGTTCAATCGGATTCTTATTCGTTGTTGACCTTATCGTTTCGAATCTGAAAACAAAAAAAACTGGTTTTGTTTAATAACTAGGAAAATTCGATGCAGTTTTCGCCTCCAATTTGCTTTGCCGGTTACCGGAACCGCAAAAATTTCTGACAGATATCAGTGGATTCGTGAACAAAGGTGGCATTTTCGCATTGATCAGCCCTTATTCGTGGTTGGAAGAGTACACTGCCAAAGAGAAATGGATCGGTGGGGTGGTGGATGACGAAAGTGGCCAACCCGTAAATAGCTTCAATATCATTACGAAGCTATTGGAAGCCGATTTTGAACTCGTCAAGCGTCAAGACTATCCGTTTATGATCCGTGAACACGAACGAAAGTACCAATGGGGGGTATCCGATGGAACATTTTGGAAGCGCAAGTGATTCAAGTCACTTTCTCCTTGATCCTAGACGCTTCTAAACCCATTATGGTTAGAATTGCGTAATAGAAGAAGATATTGATGCCCAACATGAAAAAAAAAAAACGGTTTTGTTGATTTGTTTTGTTTTTGTGGTTTCCCATCTCTTCTCGTTTGTCGCTCTTTTGGGACATCGAGACGGCTATTGTATGACTATCAACTATTGCAAGACTATCTGAGTGGCCGACCGTCGGGCTGATTGCACAAAATGGCTTTCCAATTTCCTTTTGTTTTCATTCCATTGCTGTGTGTGTGTTATGTTTAAGCATTGACACCCAACGCCACGGCGCTATTGCGCTTTTGTCCAGACGCTCGACTGGATGATGTGCAGACAATGCCGTTTTTCGTCTGAGACGGCGAGGTGTTCTTCTTGGCCGGTGATCGGTCTCTGGAGTCTTCTAATGTACTATGATGGTGACGATGACGTGATGACGGTGCGCGGACGCGTGGATAAGAGTCTGTGACGTATACTAACTGCCCATTCTGTTCAGGATCGGGCGCGACGTAATGGCGCAAATGATAGTGCGCTGCGTGCGGTAACGTCGAGTTCCGGACGCTCGTAAAGATATAATGGTTCGCGAGTTCGTTGTAGTACCGTGCGTACAAATCCGTTGAGACGTGGAGGCTGAAGTTGATCATGAGAAGGAACTCAACTTCCAATTCGTTCATCTCGGCGCACGGCACACCGCCCACCTTGGCGTAATAGGCGTTGTTGAAGTAATGATCGTCAAAGAACTTGGCTGCCAACACGACACTTGTAATAACAACACGGTGCACATTCAACTCGGTCAACATGAAGCCCTGCATCTGGTGCAACCGATCGATGTAAACCAACGCTAGGACAAAGCACTCGGGGCTGCAGGACGCGTACTTGTGAATGCGCATGAGGTAATCCCGTACCGAGATGCCCGGTGCACGATAAGCTTCGAACTTGGATTTCTGATAATATGCCATCGGGATGTGTTCCGAGGAATGCACCATGTTTTCTACGACAACCGCCAGTGTCTGCACGATCGCGCGTCCTCGTTCTTCATTGTCTGTGGCGTCCATCATCATTATGCGTAATGTGTGATCTCTTTAAATGTTGTTGCTGTTGAAGATTGTATCTCGTACGTTCGTTCACAGGATAGCAATACTCCTCTATTACTTGAGCAATAAAACGTGCGCAAACGGGGTCAAATCGGTGGTTCACAAGGCAAACAAACGGCTGCACGTCAACACGTGATGTATGTCAAATAAAGAGGAACGTCGCCTCGGGCGGATGGGAGGGTGATTGATCAACTGAGTGACTCAGTGAGGGACAGACGGCTGGTTCGTTGGCTAGAGAAAAAGAGGGACTTGTCTTTCTCTCCACCGCTCGCCCTCCTTCGCACTGAGAGGAAGGAAAGAAGGAACCTTTTTTTCCGTTCTTCCTTCTCCAGAACAACACAGAATCCGGACACAATAGGTGTTTCATAGACGCAGTGACAGAAAACAAACATAAAAAACCTCATTGGCGCGTGTCGAAAATCACACAAACTTATGTCAAGAGAATATTAAAATTGCCGGTATGTAAGCATAAAAGGATACCACACTGCTATTCGATTTTGGAAAAATTTCATGGCCGTGCTTGAGTGAAATCCGACAAGCACACATGGGAAATACACGATCACCGGTCATGCTATATCAGTAGAATGGATAATTTGTGCAATTAGAGCACCCTTTTTCGTGTCATGTCGTTTGTCACCGACACTATCGGTAAAATATGCAAACCGTACATGATTTTTCGCTTTATATTTTGTAAAATTTACTAGAGCACAAGAAAAACGAGGTTTTTCAGGTTACAAAGGCATTCTGGGGTGGGTTTGGGGGGGTGGGGGACACAGAAAACCACTCCTCCTGATTACGTGCTGACCACTCAAAAGCACCTGAACGAACCGGTCCTGGACCGCAGCTGTGGCTCTTTGGTTACCCAACATGTACATACGGGCAGACAGACAAGTCGCTTGCCGTGTTCTTCGTTCTGAGATACAAATTTTGATCAGCCATGAAGCGACGTTAGCGGTTTGCAATGTATGGTCGGGATTATATACATTCTTTTCAACATTATTCGAATTGTTCTTGTGCTCAAATGCGCAAATTCGAAGTATATTGTACAAAAGATATTCTCTCTTTCAATAATGATTGTGGTTCAGCCACTGAATTTTAACTAGAAAAACATAGCTTCTTTGACCTTGTCACATCCACGTCTCAAAGTGCACGTATATGAATTATTAGTGAAGGTTATGAAAAAGCCAAACATATTCACAGCGCCGAATTGCAAAAAGTTACTTCCCCAAGAGCTCCATTTGTCCATTTAATAATACTTGGTGCCGCTACGGTCGTGGTTGCGCATGAAAATGAAGAGGTGCACAAAGACGTTGAACCCCTGTGTCAAATGAGCACATCACACGGTCGCAAGAGTGAGGAGAAGCGCTCACTACTCTCATCTTTTCAATAGTAGCCTTATCGACAGTTATACCGTCACATGTCAGATTAAGTTCATGTGACCTTTCGATAGGCGCACTTAATAGAGAATCTACAGTACATCACTGATCGGTTGGTCAAAACGCACGTTCCACATCAAAGTTGCAACATGGGTGTGAACAGGAAGCGCAAGGCTGGCGGCACTGCGTCACATGCTGCAAAGTCCCAGCCCAAGGAAAAAGTAGCAGAGGAAGGAGAGGACCTGTTTATGCTGAAATCTAGCGCAAAAACTATCGAAAATCCCAATGAACAGCATAATAGAGAGGAGGAGGAAGAAGAAGATGCGTCGATGGAGTTGCGTGTGAACACAAAATACGCCAAGGCGTTCTTAGAGCGAAAGCGTAAAGAAGAACTCAGTCGGCTGGAGAAGCGTGGTGCATTGCGTAGTGATGACGAGGATGAGGACGAGTCGGATTCGGAGACTGAAGACGAAGATGGTGATCAATTGACACCCACACTGGACGCTGACATTCAAAAGACACTTCGCTTGATCCGTAAGCGCGATCCTGCGATTTATGATAAATCCATCGCATTTTTCAAGCAGAACGACGAAGAAGGTAATGGCAGTGAAAGCAGTAGTGATGATGATAACGAATCCTCTAAGAAGAAGAAGAAAACAAAGAAAGAGACCAAAGCGAAACCACTATACTATAAGGACCTTGTACGACAGCAAGTGATCGCTGGGGAGGTAGACAGCGACAACGAGGGAAATGATGCTCTACCAGCAAAAATCATGACGTATGGTGAAGAACAGGCTAAGCTTAAGCAAGATTTTTTATCGTCTTTAAAGCAAAACAGCGATGATTCCGATGAAGACAGAGAAGACAATGATGACGACGAACTGGACGGTGGGTTGTTTACTCTTCGTAAAAAAACTGAGCAAGAAGAGCAGCAGGAAGCTGAAGAGTATGAGTCATTTCGCACCAAGTACGGTACGAGCTTGAAGAAGGACGAGATGGATCCGGAAGCATTTTTGCAGCATTACTTGAGCAGCGAGGGGTGGAAGGAGAAGAAGGCGGTGATTCCACATTATGAAGATATTGTGAAAGAAGATGAGGAAGATGCCGAGGAGTTGGAACGAATGGAAGAGTTTGAGCATAGTTACAATTTCCGATTCGAAGAAGAAGGTGGTGGTGTCATTCAGACGTATTCGCGTAACATTGAAGATAGTATGCGTCGAGAAGATGATGCACGAAAGCGCAAGCGTGCCGAGCGAAAAGAGCGGAAGGCATTGGAGCGACTGAAAAAAGAGGAAGAACTACGTCGACTGAAGAATCTAAAACAGGCGGAAATTCAAAGCAAATTAGAGAAGGTGGCCAAGCTAATGGGCAAGAAAACTGCTTCCGGTCGTGATCTAAAGGTGCAGGCGAGTGATTTGGAAGGCGATTTCGACCCGGAGACGTACGACAAGCGTATGCAGGAAATCTTTGATGAAGAATACTATAATGACCAAGAAGACCCCGAGGTGATGGAAAAACCAACATGGGACGACGAGGAAGACAAGGAATTGTTTGCAGGTTTGCCAGTGGATTCCGATGACGAAGAAGGAAAAAGTGGTGCCGTGGAAGCTAAGTATTCCGACGCGGATGAGGCTTCTGATGAGGATGAAGCCAACGACCGCGATGGAGACGAGGAAGAACAACAGGAAGGAGAGGAGGATGAAGATGAAGATGAAGAAGAGTGGAAGAACATGACGGTGGAAGAAATGCAACGTGCCAAGCAAAAGTACTTGGACGAGTTATATGCATTGGATTACGAAGACTTGATTGGTGACATAAAATGCCGATTCAAGTACCGTCAAGTTCACAACAACGACTTTGGGCTGACAGTGGAAGATATTATGGCTGCAGATGATAAAGACTTGAAGCAGTTAGTATCCTTGAAGCGGATGGCGCCATACTTGGAAAATGAATACCAAGTAGATCGGAAAAAACTCAAGAAGTTTAAGAAGCAAATTGAAGAGAACAAGGAACAGATTGAGGCAAAGCGAAAGAAGTCGAAGCAGGAGGCAGTACCGGACGAAGAAGATGAAAAATCAGATAAACATCCAGCAGCCGCAGACAACGGTGAAGTGAACGCTCCAAAGAAGAGAAATCGGACCAAGAAAGCTAAACAATCCACAGCCGCACAAGAAATGTCCTCTGGCAAGAGAGAGACGAAAGAATTAGACAACGACGTCGATCTACCAAAGAAAAAGAAGCGGCGTAGTAAGAAGAATGGCGAGAAGAACGTCTACGCATCCACGGGACTTTCGTCTTCACGCTTGGAATCGTACAAATTGACCAAACCAAAGAAATAGAGGGGTAGATCAATGTAAATAGAACCAAAGTGCCATCTTTTTGTTTGGGATCATTTCGCTCTCTTCCATGATTTTTGATTGGCTATAAATGTTGAAGCTGGAATGGCTACATTTAGCCATCCACAGTTAGTTGATGGTCTGCAATATTGTTGAGGTGAATAGCAAAACCAAAATAAAATGGCACTGGGTGAAACAGCGTCGTCGCCTCTGTCTATGTCCACAACGACCGCAACGCCTGCTTCTAGCGCTAATGGAAATGGATCAGCAGGGGCACCAACCCCTCGATCTCAGCGCTCGGAGTCTTCCAAGGAGAATGCTCGTTCGATGCCACGACATACCCGACGAGGCACGAACTCATCCACCCCAGGGAATAATAACAACACTTCCACTTCCTCTAACAATAAAGAGCCTACGACTAGCAATAATGGAATTACTACTGGTGGAAACAATAACCATCTTGGCGGTCATTCGTTGGACGAACAACGCTCGTCAGACAAAATGAACGTTTTCATGCCGCCTCCCAACACTATGCGAAATGCCTCGGCTGCCAAGAAATGGGGACTCATTCGGAAAGATATTCGCCCAAGTCCGCAGCTTTTGATGCTCAGTGAAAAAGTTCAGCATATCATCCAGTACGTGAGTATGGTGCTGTTGTTACTAGCATATCCAGCTTTCTTGACTAACTGCCCATTTTTACTACAGCACATTGCGAACACCACCTGAAGAACGTACTGAGAATGATATCCTTTTCTTTTGATTGCAATATGCCGCAAAATTTCTGTTCGAGCTAGTGTTTGAGTCTCCTTAACCTGAGTATGCACATGTGAAGCTGCTGTATGCATGGCTGATGAACCAAGAGAAACTCAGTTCACTCTTCACAACCATGTCGGAAGTCTCGGCCAAGAAATTATGCAAAGAAATGGAGTTTCGGCACCTTCGAGGCAAGGAACACAATTCATCCAACATCCATGTTGTATTGGATTGGTCTGATGCTAATTCTTTTTTGTAGGAGGAGATGTCGTAGTGCATCAGGGTGACAAAGGCAACACCTGCTTCGTATGTTTTGCCTTCTTGCCATCCCCTTTCGTTGTTGTGCCTTTATTTATGCTTCCTTCGTGCCTACTACGGACAGATCTTGGTCAGTGGGATTGTTTCTGTGTACGTTCGCAATGTTGAGGAACAAAAGAAATACCAGCGAATGATGCGCTCCAACATGGAATCAGCCAGTTCCCTACATTTGCTGGTGAGACACACCAAGATCAAAAGGCATGAATTCAGTATTCTTTTATAGTATTTTTCTTGGTTCTGTTCTTGTATTTGTAGGGAGAGATGGGTCCTATCAATTACGGCACCAAAGTCGTGACGCTCACACCAGGTGCGACGTTCGGCGAGTTGTGTCTGATCGAGCCCGACTCGAAGCGCAGCGCGACAGTCATCGTTGATCCGCAGACGCAACTCGCGAATTTTATTGTATTGACTGCAGCGTCCTATCTTCGCATGACACGCAGCCAAACAATCGAGGTGAAAAATTCGACATGAGCAAATGGATACCATCTCTATGTGCTGATTGAA
Organism: Pilasporangium apinafurcum; assembly: GCA_001600495.1. NCBI lineage: Eukaryota > Oomycota > Peronosporomycetes > Pythiales > Pythiaceae > Pilasporangium > Pilasporangium apinafurcum. Next base: position 21,174 of record BCKE01000019.1, on the reverse strand, counting down.
TTTATTTCTTACTTAATCCCTGAAGGGCACGATTACGGACAATATCGCCTTCTTGCAGCACATGACCATTTTCAAGAAATGGACGAAAATGCGTATGTGGTTAATGAGGCTGGTCGATGATAAATAGCTCTTCACAATCTTACTTTACCTTTGACATTTGCAGAGCTGATGCATCTAGTCAACTCCATGAAGCTTCAGACCTTCCCCGCAGGCGTAAGTCAAACTTTATTCTTGCTATTCTTTTTTACAATGCATCAATCAAGCAATACGCATGTGCTTTCGCTCTTGCTACCAGCAATACATCACACACAAAGGCGCCGACGCCGATGCGTTCTTTGTCGTTGTCCGTGGCGAAGCACAGGAATGTCTCAAGCTCACACTCAACGACAATTCCGAGATGAGGTTTTCACTGTCATTGATCATTCTTAGTCTCGACCTGTACACTCACTTTTCAAACATTTGTTTTTCGCTGCTTCATTTTACTTTACAGCATGGGGGAAACACGTGGAACACAGCATTGTATAACCGTCGAGCTGACATTCCTGGGAAAATTCGATGTCGCGGGGGAGTATTTGGCATCTAACAAGAAAATGATGCAATGTCCTGTCGACATCCGCGCTGTAACCGATGTCGACTGCCTTGTACTCACTGTAAGTCAACGCTCAATTGGTGTCTATGTTAACTAGTTTACGCATCCATTAGGCTAACAAGCAAGTCGTTCTCCCGGTATTTTTCTCTTTTTCGCTCTTGTCTACAGAGGAAACTATTCATGGCACATTTCGGCGGTAAAGATGTCAAGAAACATGCCGTGCGCACACTCCGCCGGCTTCGCGCGATCGCAGAGACCCGCGAAACGTGGCGTGAAACCCGTATCCATCAGGCGTTGCAGTACCCAAATTTACGCGTGCCGATCACCCGCAAACTCATGCGGCTAAGTGGTAATAGCTGCATGATCTGTGACCGTCACACTCACGTTGCTGGGGACGAATTGTGTATGGACTTGGCGGCATATCACATGCTCGAGGAAAAGCAAAAGAAGCGCGAGCAGCAGGACCACAGTCGTCGAATGACCAGCCACCGCATCAGCGTCGCGCCAGACCCCGTGCGGAAAGCTTCAACAATGACGTTCGACGGCAAGGAAAAGACAAAAAGTATGATGAATCAACGAGGAGGACCGTTGCCAGCGCTGGAGGAGGTTCCCACCATCACAAATGCCCATTCATCTGGACGCGAGCGTCTTGGCATACAAATGGTGCAGAAACAATGGCTTGAAGCAGAAAATGCTGGCTTACACTATCCACGGCCGCCTACTGTGAGCTGCTTTTACCTGACTCCTCATTTTGCTCTGTGCCATCAAAATCATTTAATGTTGCTATTTTGATATTTTCATTGTGATTATAGACAATCTCCGCCCCCAGCAACACCGGCCGACTCTCGGTCATCACGTCTATCACCCATTCCTCACACGTTTCGCGGCGCCACGTCATGGCCAAGCCAAAGCGGTCGATCCAGGAAGAAATCAAGCTCATCCGCGAATCCTGGCCACACAACTGGGGCAAACTGGAAGAGCAGTTTGAGAAAGAGCAGGACGCTCATCACAGTAAGCGAAGCAGTACGTTCGCACGTACATCCATCAGCGCCCCAGCTGGTCAGCGATCTCGGTCGAGATCCCCTTCAAAAGCATTGTTGATGGCGCCAACACATGAACGCAAGTGTTTAACAGCACGATGAATCCAAAGCAACCACTTCCGACAAGATAGAACCACATTACACAAAAAAGGAAAATATTTAACCACATTACCATGGTTGGCGAGCAAACCAAAACACCTGTCTTGCTTGTCTCCTCCGTCTCTCAAAACGCGACTTCTTTCATCGCAGCGTTGCCGCTTGGATGTTGATTACTAACAAAGAGTGCTTCGTCCATCGCATTGTTGCCGCGAATCGAATTTTTCCGTCTCGATTCCTTGAATGCCGTGAGATCATCCATATATTCCTGCGACTGCATGTACTGTGTCACCGTTTCCCCTAGCACCGTCAAGACCTCGACTTGCTGGTAATCGATGTTCTCTCGTGGGTATCTGTCGGCTACACACAGGTCACCAATCACTTCGCCATCTATCATCAGTGGGATACCGATAAAGAACTGCAACTTTGCATTGTATCGCTTTTCGCCTGAAATCCGCTTATCTTCCGACACATCCAGCACGATGCAGGGTTTCCCGCGACTGGCAATGCGTCGAAACGTCGGCAGCGAACGTGGTAAACTGCTTGACGGCCGTGAATCATAATACTTTACGAGTTCGAAATCTTCGTTACGAATTCCTGCCATGGGACATTGTAACGTCTCCATCGCCAACATGCAAATCTCTTCGAAGTCTTCATTGAAATAATGAATCCGACGTTCATTTCTCGACGAGAAACGCCCACTACTTCCTGTAGCCTCAATACCTCCAGGGAGTGACTGTTTCCGTCCCTGCATGACAGGTGGTTTTTCGCGAGACGCGCTGCTTGGAATGTCATTGGTGTTGTTGTTATCGAAGATATCGTCGTAGATGTCATTGTTGCTGCTGGCTGACATTGTTCTAGGTATGGTCGGAACTGTGGTTGTTGCTGAAGATGAGATGGATGGAGCCGTCGTAATCATGCTCTTTTCGAAGTCGTCCATCGACAATGCCGATCCCTTCGTGTACGGCGACGATTGCATCAGACTGAATTGTGGTGGAAGCATCACCGTCGAAGCTGGAGGTGGCGTTTGCATTCCCATGGATGGTGCTACTGGTTCTTCGTTATTATCATCCGAAACGATCGAGGCCGTGCTACAGATGCTATGAGTGGACGTCGTGCTGGAGCCATTGTCGGTTGAAAAGGACACGGACTTGGCCAAACACGCCTTACAAACACGAATCTTGGACAGATCTTGCTCGCCATTCACCAATTTAAAAACCGTACAAGATGAGCAGACCACTTCACCACATACTCGACAATGGTGACGGCGCTTAAGCATGCCAAACGTCTGCACACACAACGAGCAGTTGGTGCGCGACGAATCAGTCACCCATTCTTTCTTCTGCACCAAGGTACCCGGTTGAAACAATGTATGCTGCACTGCACGTTGCAGCGACGTCATTTCCAGTGCCAGTCGCGCCGCAATGAGTTTCACACCAGAACTCACGCTCTCGGACCCTCGAGCTTTGCGCATCGAAAACGTGAGTGTGACTGTGACCATCCCTTCCTCTGGGTTCTGTTGCACCACGTACGCGCTTGGTTCAAAGACCGTCAGTCCGTACGTGTCATTTTTCGCACGAATACCATACTGTGCACCGGCACCATCATAGCTCTCGAAGCGACAGATGCCCACGAGTCCGTACTTTGGGTGATTCGGGATGATCGAGCAATATTCACGGATGCAAAACTCCTTTGATTTTCCCAGTGGTTTTGGTGACGCATATACCATCCACTTGATAGCCATGGATTCGTTCTTGCTTCGACTATGGGTATGCAGCACTTCCCCATCGACAAACGTTTTCCCATGAAACAGTTTCTGGAAATTCCGAAACGCCGCGCTTTCCGGAGACCGCAGACACTCCATAACGCTGCCTACAGATCCAGAAACAAGTACTACCGCGCGCATGGAATACGAAAGCTTTTCATTGTTTTTGCAATGCACGTATGTCTTCAAATTCTCTCGCTTGCTGTCCAACGTCCAAACCGACATGTCAGATGCGTTGTGGATATACTCGTCCACGTCATTCCGCTCGGCATTGTACCAGGCGTTGAGATCTACGTCAACCGGCCAATTTGCTCGATCGACCATCGCGTTGTTATTTCTCGCGTCCATGGTAAGAAAGAAGAAGCGAAAGAGGAAGAACGAGAGAGCCTACAGAAGACAAAACCATTAGCTTTTTCGTCAATACCCCACTTCCAACAGCGAAAAGATCACCACTGGCATCTGAAAACAAGCTTCATCGCATGCACACAGAATTGCAATCTCTACATACCTATCTAGCCGCGTGCAGCTGAGATCGATCGCTTCAATCTACTAATCTGTTCGTCCTGCTTGTCTTCTTTGGGACAATGGGCGCTCCTGTCTTTGTGAGCGGCACACATGAAGATGTTCCCGTGGCTCCGCTTCCCCTAAACCTAACCTAACCTTAGTGGACGACAGTGGGAGTCCCGGTGTCCGCTCCATCCAATGAAACGGCGCCACAAGATCCGCCCTCTAAAGCCACCGAGGATTGTTACCATGCAGAACTGACTTGACTAAATTCCACACACACACGACGACTTATTTATACCTGCGATCTGCTTTTGGTTAGCGCAGAAACTGCCTGAAGGTGTTCTTGGAAGAGATGCAGTTTTTCGTTTTCCATGATTCTTCGAGTCTTTTTCTTTAAAGAGATAACTGTATCTGACCAATCGCGCTTGCCGCTTTATGGTGGAGTGGACTTCAATGGGAAACGTTTTAAACCTACAGATCTCTCCTTCCCAGCAGCTGGAATGGTAGGAAGGATCGGATGAAGCAACTAGACGATCGAATGTCTTTGTGTGCTTGTGAATGCACGTGAGAGCGAGACGTGCTACTGTTTCCGTACGATCTCTCGTACAAGCAACGAGCTCAGGAGGGGGGGACCAGGATAAACTATTCAGGCGTTTAAGTATCGAGACCAATGGGACATAGAGCAGCAAACTAGACGAATCAATACATGTGACAATTTATCGCAATCAATGGGGGGCGGACTGTATACACAATGAATGACACGAACGGTCTACAAGATCCTCCCGAAAAATTCTTTTGTCAGCGATATCCAGTTATTACATACAGACGTCTCCTATTTTCCCCTTTCGAAACCTGAATCAGAGCCAGTATCTACAACAGTGGCACGTGTGTTTCTTCAAGAAATAGGGAATCTAATCTCTCTCTCTTTCTTCCTCTCTCATGGTACCTCAACTCTGCTGGAGACAAATGAAGGCATCTTTCCCACCAATCTGCAGCACTTCACATGGCTCACAGTGACGCGAAAAGAATTCGCAACTGCTATACTATCCCACAAATCCAACATGCACTGCTCATTGTTTGATCCCATGGTGATGGATTTGGGCGGTGCGGCTGTTGCTATGACGTGGCTCTTCACGGCGTTGTCATTACAGTTTGTTGTCCAGTTGCAGATGCACCCACCTATGTCAAATAACTGAAGTAGAACATGCACATTCCAACTCAGACTTTATAACCTGTCTACATAGAAAAAAATCGAGCTCTTGCTGCTGCCACTGCAGGATTTTAATGCACCTCTAGTCACAAACGTGATTTAGGGACTTGGTTATCACCTGATCTTACTAGGTAAGCTGTACCAACAGATGGAGGACATGTTGATTAGCAAATATCCCAGTCAAACACAGTATACTGATCGCTAGCCAAGCATTTTTGTAATCTAGATCATACACCAACACGTGCTTCTTTCATCTTAACCTCCATCCCCCATTACTTCTATCAGTAGGATACACTTTGGCCTGATTTTTTAACATGTATTCCCCACTTGTACAACGCGTTGTACAAATGATGTGGGGAATAAAGATTAAAACTAAGATTGCCTTGAGAGTAGACTTTAGGATTCATTGGATGAAGAGACTCCTTGGTGGCTCTTGCTGCGTGCGCAATCATCTTGAAAGACCATGTTGACGATCAATCGCRTTTCCAGAAAAATGAAATTATACACCTTGGGTGGGGAAAAAAGGTTAAGATATATGGAGTTAGAAAAATCAACTCTTGAATGAATCGTTTCAGTCTTCTCAATAGTGAAGCGTATTGAATTCAAGTATTTATCACCTCACATCCTAGCACCCATCCATTGAGTGTTGCTTCAACACCATTTGCCAAGATAGAAAGAACTGCAGCTTTGAGAAACAGCATAATCAAAGGCATCGAAAAAATCAAACCAACTACGAGGCGTTCTCATGTTTGAACGTTGTGATAAAATGGCATCAACGAGCAACAGTATTGAAGAGAACACCACTAAAAAGCGAAGAGCCCGCCCGGATTTTGCGGAACGGAAAGTTCGACAAAAGCAAAGCATTTACACCACTGTGAAGACTGGGTGGCGAAAGTTCTGCAAAGACAAAAGAATGACGGAAAAGATTGATGAGGCTGTGCGACTTTGTTCAAGAATAGCATGTGAGGCATCTATGCTGGCATCCGTCCATGTTCTGCGATTATTGGAAGCTGTTGAAGAACTTTCTCCATTGAATAATAACTTTTTCAATCGATGCACATCTGCAATAGCCAACTTGGCTGGCAGCGAAAAGGTCCATTCTGACTTGGAGACCAGTCTAGACCTTTACAGGATCCAGCACCCTTCGGATTATGAACGGACAGAGAAAAAAATCCTATATGAGTCAGATGTTGGTTATGGTCGCTCAGCAAGCAAGGTAGAATCTTCAAGTCAGCAATCGATTGATGTTCTGCTCCCGGTTGTGTAAGTGGATGCGCTTGCAGATACGTCTTCACAGCAGTGACTATTTTGAAAAGCACCAAGGCAAGATAATCAAGAGTGCTGTTTCACTGCTGGTCCGTGCAAGCACTCAAACTCAGCATAGCTTATTCGGCCAGATGCTCGCATATGGAAACGCAAGTTTCATAAGCTCAGCTAAAGGCAACATTGCTGTCCCTACGAAAGAAAATTGGTTCCAAATGTCGTATTGTCGATGTGGACGAGTTCAGGACGAGCAAGTTGTGTTGTGCTTGTCACAAGAACATGAAGAGGTTCGTCCTTGACGGAAAAATTGTCGGTAAGGGTTTTTATGGTGTGCGACACTGCAAAAATAGTGAATGTCACTGTACATTGTGGGACCGTGACATCAACGCCACAATCAACATTTTTAGACTATTCATCGATCAAGTGAAGAAAAAGAGGAGATTCGAGGCGTTCACGAGGAAAAAGAATGAATTGGTACTCGAAATCAAAAACTGAGATGATAAACAGCCTCACTGCTATGATTCCGGAAACGGTTAAGTGAACCGATCCCTATCGACAGAAATTTGTTTCCAATTCTCTGTAACGAACTCTTTTCTGCGCTATCCTTCTTTTCAAGAACAGATGCGAGGCGATCGATGACAGTGCATCCCCGAGGAGATCCAGCTGATGACTAAATCGAAGTGAGTGTCCGAAAAGTGTGGCACAGTAGTATCGGTGCGAAAGGAAGCCAAACATCACACATACTACTGTGAAGTAGACTATACCATAAAGACTTGTTTTCAGTGTGGGAGAAGCAACCACGCAATGAAGTACCAGTCTTGGACTATCCTCACTGAGAGTTCGTCCTTGATAAAGATATCAATGCTGCCAAGAACATCTTTCTCAAGAATGAACACCTATTCGCCTGGACTCATCGAGTCCAGATGTCGGAGATGCTTACTCCGCGATTGTCTAGCCTTTGTTAGTCAGTTTGAACCCAAACAAAAAACAGGAGCTCCTCTTTGAGATACGAAAGTATCTCATATGATCTTTTGAGGTTAGCCTTCTTGTCTTCCGTTTAGATAATCGCCTTACTAATATCCAACATATGCTAAATATTCCAAAAAGATCATGTGAGGTACCCTTTGGTAACTCAGGGATGATCTTTGTTTACTTTGAGTTTCTTCAATCCACTATATCGCCTTTTCCAAGTCATTATAGCATGTGAATTTGCAAAATGATTCTCTTATTGTTATTTTGTCTTTGGTATCTGAGAGTAACATCGAGTGTAGAGTATTATATTGTATATAATGCCCAGATACATCTCTTATATGAATGGAAATGAAAATGCTAATCAACAAAATCACAAAAAAGTAAAATCATACCATATAGAAATCTTACATCACTTAAATCACCAACTCGTGAGCAGTCGATATTTCTCGGTGTGGAACTTGTATACATTGCATCCGGGTAATTATTTAAATACACGTTAATTTATGTTTTATTTTATACGGAAATATATTACGCATTTAAAAAACTAGATTATCCGGATATACACTTGACGTACCACTCATCACAAACGATCCTTTTCTTCTTCTTCCACATCAGCGGTATTACCAATCACAGCAACAAGACCTGCGGAATCCTCTTCCCAATCACCACGAATGCCATCCTTCCATCGCGTTATCGCGGCGCGCCGTGGTGTGCTTCGTTATGGCTGTTACCGTGATCAACGGCGTATGGTCGCACAGGCGGTCGTGGTGCCTCCAACAACGCCATCGCCTGCAATTCCTGATGAGTATCCGTCCGCGCTCATCCTCACTGACAAAGTTCCTGGTCCAAAATCACAGCAGCTATTGAAACAACTCTCAGCGCTGCAAAACACTGGCGCAGTTAATTTCTTCGCGGACTATGCCACCAGTCGCGGCAACTACCTCGTTGATGTCGACGGCAACCGGTTTTTGGATATTTACGGGCAAATCGCGTCGCTCCCGCTTGGGTACAACCATCCGGCCATCTTAACGGCCATGTCGGACAAGAGGAATTTGTCGATGCTGGCGCAACGGCCATGTTTGGGGGTCTTTCCGCCCACCGATTGGGTCGATCGTATCCAGCAGACACTGCTGAAGGTCATCCCGAAGGGGCTCACAGATGTTAACACGCTCATGTGCGGCTCCTGCTCAAATGAAAACGCCTACAAGGCCGTCTTCATCTGGTATCAGACCAAGATGCGCGGTGGCACCCCACCGTCAGCGTACGATTTGGAGACTTCCATGGCGCATAAAGTCCCTGGGACCCCAAAATTGAGTATCCTGTCATTCCAAGGCGCTTTCCACGGCCGTTTGCTTGGATGTTTGTCTACTACACACTCAAAAGCGATTCACAAAGTCGATATTCCTGCATTCAATTGGCCTGTGGCGCCATTTCCAAAGCTGCGATATCCTCTGGAAGCGCACGTTGCAGCAAATGAAGCAGAAGAAGCGCGGTGTCTGGACGAAGTTGAACGGTTGCTGCGTGAGAGTAAAAATCAAGAGACACAGATCGCTGGGATGGTTGTGGAGCCGATTCAAGCTGAGGGTGGTGACAATCACGCGAGTCCAGCCTTCTTCCGTGGATTGCGAGCGCTAGCTGCAAAATATGGCGTTGCGTTCATTGTGGATGAAGTGCAAACCGGCGGAGGCAGCACGGGCAAGTTCTGGGCATATGAGCACTGGGGATTGGAAAATCCACCGGATGTCGTGACGTTTAGTAAGAAAATGCAGACTGGTGGATATTACGCAAAGGAAGAATTCCGACTCAAAGAAGGATATCGTATTTTCAACACGTGGATGGGCGATCCGACCAAGATGATCTCATTGCAAGCGTTCTTAGAAGTAGTCGAGCGTGATCATTTGCTGGAAAACACAGTCATCACTGGCACGTACTTGAAAAATGGATTGATGGATCTATCGAAACAATATCCAGCGCTCGTCTCTAATGTTCGGGGTCAAGGTACGTACCTCGCCATGGATTTACCGACCGAAGCCATTCGAAACGATTTTGTAGCTGCATTGAAGAGTTTGGGCGTCGTGTCGGGTGGCTGTGGGGTCAACTCCATTCGATTCCGCCCCGCATTGATCTTCCAACCGAAACACGTCGAAGAATGCCTCGACAAATTTGAGCAGGTGTGCAAACTACTCACCGACAAACGACACTAGAGGCTAGGAGCTATATTCATTTGTCAAGTGAGAAAACGTAAACGCGTAGAATGTTGTACTCTCGAAAAGAGCATCCGACGAACAAAATTTTCCCAAACATTTGCTGTTTGCGACTTTAGAATCATAAGTTTGCTTGACGATTTGACCATCTGATCTTCCTTTCTCTAACAAATATCCATCTCCACTAATGATGATCGTCTGTATTCGACAAGGAGAAGCTTCATTCTAGTTAAGAATTCATTGCATCTTTCACGTTCTTAAATAAAGTCGGTAAGTATTGAGTGCTTGCTGCACCTGAGTTGTCAATAATGGAAGTTAGTCGGTTGATCAAGGACAGAGTTGAAAGTCATTTAACGTTGATTTATGGAGAAGTCGATAAATTTGATTATGATCAGTTAAACTACTAACATGAATCCCTAGAAATGTATGCCTCAAGCGCTTTCTTCCTGAGTCTTTGTGTGTTTTGTGTCTTAGCTTTACCCCTCTTGTTTTTATTTCTCAATGTACTTATATGCACGGACGCGCACTGCTGCAACCGACGTTGTTCCGTGCGTCATCGTGCGTCATCGTGCGTCATCGTGCGTCATCATGCGTCACATAATAGTTCAGGTGCGCTGGTGAGCTCTCGCTGACCCCAGAGAGATGGCTGTGTAGCTTGTCATCATGTGAGTTGGAGAGAACTCCCATGATCCCGAGACAGTTCATGATAGAAGTGACCCAAGTTAGAAATTGCAGCGTTCGATATCGATCGTTTCATTCAAAGGGACACGTAGTCATTGTAATTGAACCTTCAGTTTCTAAAGTAAGACCACTATTGCGTGAGGAAAAGCAATGAGTGTGAGTATCAAGGTTTCCGTTCGCTGTCGTCCGTTCACCTGTGATGATAAGCTCGGTGTCGTGCTCACGCAAAATGGTGAAGAAGAAGGCGAAGTGCAACTAATCAACTCGACTTATTCAACCACACGATTCGCGTTTAGTTATGCGTGGTGGAGCGCCTATGGCTACAAACGGCATGTGCTGGGCGAACCACCTGAGGCAGATCAGATGGCGCTGGTAGACCAGCAAATGGCGTACGAAAGCGTGGGAGTCAAAATCAAATCCGATTTGCTTTCGGGCAATGCAGTCGTGCTCTTTGCTTATGGATTGTCTGGATCAGGGAAAACCTTTACTGTCTTTGGGGTATGTGTTGATCCTTTTAGATCGATGACGAAAACACAATCATATTTATTTGATCGTTGATACTATTTACTATCGCTAGCCTGATGCAGTGGATATCCCCGAAGCTTGGTTCAAGCATGAAGAGCCACATCCTCTGGTAAGCCGCTTCATCAATATTATCGAGCAAAAGCTTGCAATCTATTTATTCATTCATTTATGCAAGTCTGCTAACGTTGTTCTTCAAAATTGTAGTGGGGGGTCTTTCCTCGCCTCGCCTATGAATTGTTCAAGGAGAAACAGGACGGATGGAAGATCTCGATGAAATATTTTCAAAACGTCGTCGATACTGTCCGCGATCTCATGTCTCCCGTTGCTCAGGAGCAGCAATACAAATCTGGCATGCGCAAAGATGCTGACGGATTTACAGACATTGAGTGGTGTCAATCGGTTGTACTCAAAGATTGGAACGATCTTCGACGAACGTTTATGGCGGCTAACGCGAGAAAAGCCATTGCACCAACGCAATTCAACCACCAATCAACGCGTGGTCATTGTATTATGACGCTTGAAGTAGAGAAACCGGATCCAGACCGCGAAGGAATGAAGCAGCGGGGTCGTGTTTATGTGTGTGATCTTGCTGGAACCGAGCCAGCAGGGGACATTGTCTATGCAGACTACAAGAAGGTCGTGTTCGACAATGGCGAGATTGAATACAAGTATCTTGGCCCGCATCCAGATCCCTCCAAGTCCAAGGAGTTACAAGACCAGGGCAAGAAGATCAATCTTTCTCTGACCGAAATGGCTCAGTTTTTTATGAAAATGGCCGAAGCAGTGAAAGCAAACAAACTCAAACCTGGTACGTCGATCCCGGGCTGTAATTCTTATTTCCTCTGTAAATACCTCAAAGACACGATGCTACAAGCGAGAACGTACCTCTTCTGCGCGATTCGACCCGAAGTCAAATTTCATGGCTATACGTTCTCCACCTTGGGCTTTGCGAAAAATGCCTCTGTCATCAAACTTCAACCTAAGAAGGCATCTGCAGCAGCGAGTCCCGCCGAACGGAAGCTTATGGCGGAGCTGGAGCAGATGAAACTCATCGTGAACCAACTAAAGGAGGAGAACGAACGCATGGGGAAGCTCCGTGCCGAAGGCGGCGCAAACGGAGTTACGATGGATACCTCGCAAGTGGACGAACTCAATCAATTGCTTGATGTGAAGAAACGAGAACTGGAACGAGTCGTTAATGGTGAAACTGATGGTTCTGGTGGGTCAAGTGGGAAGCGGAATGTGCAAGACGAGCTCATGCAGCGTCAGCGTGAAGAGTATGGAAAGCGAGGGATTTCTTTGTATCACTTCGAGGCGGAGACGACCTCTCCTTACCTCATCAATCTCGATGTTGACGCTTATCGTTCGAAACGATTCATGTTTCTTCTGGATAAACCTCACACGACGATCGGTCCGCATGGAGATATCAAGCCCATGTCACTGAGCATTGTGGATGACCACTGTTCATTCACAAACGACGGTACAAACATCTTTCTTTGCGCTGGAGCGGGAGATGTCATGTACAATGGCAAGCGACTGGAGAAGGGAACACAAGAGCAACTAAATGTGTATGATCGTGTCGCGATCGGTAACGAAATCATGTTGTTCATGCATCCAGGACGAGAGCCACCAAATCAGGAGGAGCCTTCTGCTGATGATGCTGCTGCTGAGTACCAGAAAGCGCTTCAAAGCTTTGATAATGCCGCGATGGCCGAACTTCGAGCGCAAATGAAGAAATTTGAGGAAGAAAAAGCCAGCTGGGAGAAGCAGAAACTGGATCGAGACGCTGCTGGACGTGAAGCTGGCCTATCGGATGCCACTACCGCAGAGAACGGGGTCCCAGCGTTTGATGCTGAACGGGAAAAAGAGCTGTTAGCTCGCCAGGTCAATGATCAAGAACTACGTGAAGTACTTCCAAAGATTATGGAATTGACACAAATCGTCAAAGTACTAAACCGTGACGTGCTAAGTTTCGAAACTGCGTTGCAGAGTGGAGCAGTCGATGACAAAGGGGCTAGTGGGATCCCGAAAGTCAAGGTCAAAGTGCACAATAAAGCCACCGACGAGACGATTTTCTTGGATGTGTTTGAGTTCGTTAAGGCACATGCACTGCTAAAGGACGAAGTCGCGTTCCTGCGGAATGCCATCTCGAATAACCGTGAGTATGAGGCACCAGAAGGACACGATCCGATTACGTTGCTGTTTGATAATTCATTCCATGTCGGCAGTGCCACAACGTTTCCCGAGTATTTGCTCTACAATCTGGAAACAGATCCAGAGGAATCGCAGCTCAATGTGAAATTGGCAGTGCCTCCATTTAATACAATCGGGAAGTTGCAAGTATTGTGGATTCCTTTGTCGTCGCCTGACCCGGAAAAACACAACGAGGACGATCTACTCGATATTGAAGGGCCAGACGATCTTGTGGGGAAGCCGTGGACTTACAAACTGCAAATCAAAGGCGCGACGGGATTGCCACTGATCACAGATTTGGCGTATTGTCAATATGACTTTATGGGGGAGCTCTTTACTACCGAAAGCGTGGAGCAAAATACGCGTAATCCAGTGTTCAATTACGAATGCATACACCACGTCAACTGCGTGACACCGCAGTTTGTGGAATACCTTCAAAACACCCGGATCGAGTTCCAGATTTACGTCAATCCGTACATTTTAGATCCACCGAAGGATAAAATTTCGACTAAGAACCCAGCAATTGTCACACAGCTTGGTGGAGAACGTACAGGTAAGCCAAGAAATCAAACACTCATTCTTGGCTGGATAATGTTTTAATTGAGTTTTTTTGCTTATGGTCCTGCAGCAAAACTTACGTATGAAGGTATGACTCTCCTGGAAGTGATGATGAGGTATAGAACTGCAATCTTATCTATCACTAACACATGATGTACCATGCAAAATGGATTACAGAATTAGAGGCCAAGTGTGCACAGCTCGAAGAAAGCTTGGCAAATGCCAATGCAGAGTTAGTGTATCTGAAGCAGCTATATAGAAATGCTGTTGGAAGGTATGGTCTAATTTCATGCTTGGAAAAAAATGTAACGTGCTACTATCGTACATGTGTGTTTCTAATCTATTACGTGTCTGTGACTAGTGATCCTCCACCACAATCCAATGGAGGAGTAGGAGCTGTACCATCTGCGTGTACACCACGGAAGGCTCTAGAAACAGCTAAAGCCACGGATTCGATGTTAAATACCGACACCAATATGGCTACCTCGTCACCTGTCGCAGAATAGCAGTGATATATCGTTATCATACTGTCGAAGCAGTCTCATCAAATAAACCTACAAACGAAGCCATTTTGTGATCACACAAAGTATTTCTACAAGTCGATGTTTATTTTAAGACGAAAAATGACCTATATTTGGTCAGCGAGCATGCAACTATGGCTTCGTTTACACAGATCAAAGCAGATCAGCGGCGTCACTTTGAAGCGACAGAAAGGAAGATGGAGAAACCAAGCGAACAGCCACATGTCGAAATTGAAGCTGTGCAGGTCCAGGTAATAAACCAAACATCGGTGCTGAAGCTATCTCATGTGCAATGTATTTTTACATATTCTGCTTATGTTGTTGGCCAGGTTGAACATGTCGATGCTATCTTAAATCCAAACAACGCTGTAGAACTTGACAAGTCCAATTGTTGCACCTCGTCTGGGTCATGCAAAGCAGCAGTGCAAGGGAGAAGAAGTACACTCAACACGAATTCCTCACATGCTCCGTTGAAAATCTTGATTGGGTCATGGAATGTGGGTAATGCCATGCCACCAAAGAATTCCAAGATCATTCACGAATGGATCCCTGAAGGAGGCGGTGGCTTCGACGTCATTGCTATTGGGTTGCAAGAGAGCAGCTACCGCGAGAGACCTGATAGTAGCACCAATGGTGATAGCGTTAAGGGTGATGAAAGTGAAAATGACGATGATTTGGCCACGGATATTATCGGTAGTAACGGTGATGATGACGGTGAAACAGAGCTGGATGAGGCAATGGAAATAGCTCGAGAAAATGCTCGAGAGAACAACTCACCACGTAGCAGATCTCCACGACGGCCATCAGCTACCAATAAAGACAGTAACGTAGAAGTAGTTTCTGCCGAAAACGCTGGCTCCACTGGTAATATACTCGCTGGTGAAGATATCAACACCAATATCTCCAAGAATATGACAGCAAAGAAGTCGCGAGCCAAGAAATCGATGCGGAAGGTGTCAAAACTAGTTCGTGATATGAGCACCAATCTTCGCGACTCAGTCGCGGACGCACTGGACTATCCATTCAACAAGCAGCTCTACTACCATCTTGGGAATAAGTACTCGTTAGTGGGTAAAGTGGAACTGATGGAGATGCGGCTATTCATCTATGTTCACCAGCGACACACTGTGACTGAAATTGAGAAACTTTCAATCCCTACGGGATTAGGAAGCGTCCTCGGCAACAAAGTAAGTCCTAATATCTTGATCTCTGTGCTCTGGTTTGCTGTGTGCTTGACTAATATACGCTTTGACTGCTAACTCAATCACGATAGGGTGGACTCATTTTCAAGTTCGTGATTGAAAACACGTCGCTTTGCTTCGTCAGCTGTCATTTAGCTGCGCATCAGGACCAGAAATTCCTCGACAAACGCAACAGCGACGTAAGTGCTGCACTTTAAACCAACATCTCATATGAATTTGTGATCCATGGATTTAAACGTTCTCTGCTTGTCTGTGAACGTCTGAATGTTCATACAGTGTAGTACGATCCTCGGTACACAATTTGGTCGGAAAAACGTCACACTTGATCACCAATTCGATCACAGTTTCTGGTTTGGTGATCTCAACTATCGCGTAGACTTGAGCTACACGACGCCACAAGAACGAACACACGATCAGCACTATGCAGAGGTGCTCGCATGCGTAAAGGCCAAGAAATGGGCGTTCTTGAATGCGAATGACCAACTCAAGCACCAAATCGAGTTAAAAAGGGCCCTTCTCGGATGGGAGTTACCTCCGGCACTCTTTCCCCCAACCTTCAAGCGTGTTCGGCATACATCTGATCAGTATAATGTACGTTCAGTGAATCTTTGCGTGTCCACTTAGCCTTGTGTCGTGCACTTCCAATCTCTATGACCTATTTGCGTATTCTTGTAGCCTCAACGCGTTCCGTCTTACTGTGATCGCGTACTACACACATCGCTTCCTGGGCTACGATCTAATTTGAAACTGAAAAAGTTTGCCAGTATTGATGCGATCGCCACGAGTGACCATAAACCAGTCTTCGCGCAATTCCACGTTGTGCCAACACCCGTGGTGAATGTGGACCCTTTGCTTACGGCTGGTCGCACCACGCTGGTGGAATTCATCGATTTGGCTGCACAGGATCTATTGGGCATGGACATTACGGGGCTCAGCGACCCATACGTAAGTGCCTTGTGCTACCACATCTGTGTTGCATGGATCATTGCTGTGTGTAACACCTTGATATCGTGCTGTGACTGGAACTTCAGATCAAATTCTACTCTGTGCCTGACAATGCACTTCAAGTAGAAGCTTCTGGCAGCCATCCATCCACTACCATCATCACGAATACTCTCTCGCCAATGTATATCGCAGTTCATTCTCTCATTTTATAAGGTCACCTCAAGGTTCACTTTTCTTCTTTTTCAGGTGGCATGATAACCAGGTTCCCAGGCTGCACGTGCTCTGCGACCAAGAGAGAGACATCAAGCACGTGCATTTAATTCTCCTACTAATGGATCACGACACAACGTCCAAAGATGACGTCCTTGGTGGGTGTCAATGCCTCCGGATCACTGAATTGACGAATTGATAACGGAACTGAAGTGGTGCGTCTGTTTCGTGTATATAGGGGTTGTCGTGCTGTCTTTGGAAGGCTTCTGCGTGGGGAAACCAAACTTTCTCCCTTTCGAGTCACAAGTCGTTCGCCATGGAAAAGCTGCTGGGACACTTCGTGGCAAAATCCGCGTGATGCTCCCACACCAAGCCGAACTCTCTCCATGCAACGTCGATCAGCAGCCAAACACCATCAGCACTTGTCACTGCAATATCAGCTAATCACTACCATAACCGACAAAAGCATACACAATAGAAAGCAAAATTATATGTGTCTATTGGTTTGTGTGTATTTTAGATGGCATTCTTAAGCAGTTCATGCTCGTCAAACAGTTCTTCCAATGCAATTCGCGACTGGCCCAGAATGAAGACGGCGCCAATGAGTCGACCGCCTCGAAAGACAGCGCCTCTGTAGAACGGTCGCCAGCCGCCGTTCTCTCTCCAAATGCGTTTTGTGGTAGCAAACACATTAGGTGCTTTTCCCTTAGGATGTGACAAAGCCTCACCTTGCATGACAGTCTTGATGGTATCGACTGGTTGCGTCCCATAGACCGTCACAAGCCCTGTCAAGATGCTCCCGACGGCGGAGGCTGATGCCTTCTGTGATGTAGTCGCCGAGTCTACGTCACCAAACACGGAGGGAACCCAAGCGTGAAGATTCTTAGTGAGCACAGGCCCGAGTGCCAGGTAACTCGCACACCAGACGCCGTCACGAACTGCCGTGACTTCCAACCCGCGGAACAATCGCGTGACGCCGCGCGTCGACGCGACCTCCCGCACCGTCGCCACGAAGCTCTTGCCGTTGTTCTGCTGTAGCGTCATTACCAGCTCAGCAGGTGCACTCAGCGCTGCCGATGCTACACCTGCCAGCGCACCACAGACAATCTTAACCTGATCCGAATTGGTTTGCGTATTCGGCGTGTTTAACAACTGTAAAAACTTTCCATTGGCGGCGAATTGGATGGCGCTAATCGGTGCAATGGATGCTAATGATACTCCTACCCCACGATATAACACTGGTACAGACCAGGTAATAGAACGTCCTTGCTGTTGCCAATAAATAAAAAGCATTTTCGTTATGTCACATCACTGCTTCATTGGCAAATGGATAAATTGCAGAAGAGGGAGAGTAGTCGCTACCTGTATAGCGTTCTTCATGGCGATAGTCGGCTGTTGAATCATGACTTCAATCATCCCGGCCAGTGAGCCGATGACGCCGTTCTGTAGCCCATTTAGCCGTTGCGAGCGCTCTGTGGTCATACTGCTGATGTTGATGCCTGTGATTTGATGTGCAAATGTCGTAATGTAATTGGATGGTGCACCAGGAAGTTATTTTTGGAATGCATTTTGCGGTTAAATTACAAGTAGTTGGTCATTTCAAATACAGTGCGTCAGTAATGATTAGATGAGAAAGGATGATAGGTAAATAACAAAACAAGACAATTTATAAGATAGCATTACAAAATAGGGTACCTAGAGCTCCTAACTCTAATCCAGTCTCACTATGTAGAACAAAAGCCTGAGCTCATTGGCCAAATAATGTTGGCTCATTGGCCAAATAATGTTGGCTCAACCGGTTGATGCGATAAAGTGACTATGAAATGGTCGCTGTTCAAGTCAAACGAAGAATTGTGAGCCATGCGAAACGCTCTCGGCCATCTCGGATGGATTCGAAATGTCAGATCCATATTCGGGTTTTGTAAGGATTGAAGACTTTTTATATCTTGACGTCCCTGGTTCAAATCCCACAAGTTCATAATTTTGCATATCAAGCTACATATCTGATATTGTTATGATTTCTACATTTACGAAAGCGTAATTATTGTATTTACGAAAGTGTAATTACTATATTTACGAAAACGTAATTACTAATTTACGAAAGCGTAATTACGAGGTAATCATTGCATGCTTATGTGTAAGGAAGAATGGTTGGTTCTTAGGCCAATAAGAAAATGAATGGTTAGAAAGAAAGAGAGTAGTGCAAGCTAAAACAATAATCTCACTTTTCAATTTACCTTCAAACACTCAAGTTCCTTACAGGTTTAGTTCTGGATCGGGTTTGAATTTTGGATTCATATGATTATGGATGATTACGGATTATGTAGCGATGAGGTTCTATGATTGGACAAAATATTTATTTATATAACTTGATTGGATGAAATTTGTGAATATGGAATTTGGACGGTCGCGGAGCTTGAAGGAGAAGTTGTAACGGGCTACGTTACATAACTGCGTCATAAAGTTCGCATCAAAAATATACGGACACGAAAAAAACGTTATTTCTTTTTAACAAGCAATCCGCGAGTCAAGGAAGCCAAAAACAGCCTAATTCTTAGGTTGACCAAAATCCAAAAAATCTGCTATTTGCGCTCTACAAAAATGCATGGCAGCTCGAAACAGATCCTTCCGAGAAAACTTGATCCTCGTGCTTATTATCTAAGTCGTAGCATCCAGAGAGGGGAACGGGCACGATAAAAATTGCATTCTCCATCAGGTGGGCATCGGTCTTGCGATTCTCATGGTCGTTCAGGACATAAAAATACCACAATAGCATTTTTATCCAATGATATACTCTGCAACACATAATATGAAGCTGAGACGCTGAAGAGTGGCTTGAGACTGCAATGCCCATTTTTGCTGAGGTCATGGTGAGTACTATATTACATGCGAATAAATTATTTGGTTAATTGCACTTGAACTCTGGTGCTTCACGCATTATTATATTCTAATTCTGAAAATCTACACGACAGTACTAAGCTTCTTTCTCTGACGCTTTAAATAGCTCACCTTAGATTTAATTTGCTGATCAGATAGACTTGAGTCATCAACTACCGTACGAAAGCGGGCCAGAACTTCTTTTGGTTTGATACGAAGTTCTTCGTCGAGCATAGTTTCAAAATATGCATCATAATCAGCACGACTTCTACTAGATGTTCGTATCAAAGTAGTTGAACAGGTGCCTGTAATGGAAGCGCTCTTTTTTAATTTGGAGATTTCTTGCCGGATCTCGTTTTCTGACGGCAGATCGAACCTCTCCGGATTTCTTATCTTCAGTATTTCAAGCATTCCACCAGGGCTTAGCTTCTTGGAGTTATCCTTTTTACCACGATAGAAAAGGGCTTGAATGTCATCTCGAAAAGCATCGATGTATCTTTCGCCAAATGTTTTAGCACGTTTTGGTCGGATAGCCCATCCAGCTTCAAATTGAAAAGGTACCTGAAAGTGATCCAATTTTTCATGGTGCTTGCGTGGGTAACTCTCCGCTGTATCATTCACTGTAAGGACACCAGCATTGTGCATGCGAACCGCAACTCCGATTGCATATGCTATAGTATTTCTTGAGTCAATGTCTAGAGCCGTTGAAACTTGCAGCTGGGATTACTTCTTCCAACGTCTTGTTCTCCGATGAAGTTGACCATGAATCGCAATGCGAACGGAGGTAATCGGTCCTGTCGTAAYTTGCTGGTCAATAACTTCAACATCCCATTCATCCGGACTACCATTATCGTTTTGGTCTCCTCCTACCTCTAGCACTTCCAAATCTCTCTCCTGAAGCTTCTTCAGTTTCGTCAAGCTCCAATTCCTCTACAGGTTCCTCTTCATCTGCAAATGTGATGAAACAACTCAAATAAACTAGAATAGAAGGTGGTTTAAAATAGTGTGTTACCTTCTACATTTTAAATAGTATAAAACAGTTTTTTTGGGGGGTGTTGCTATCGTTATGATACCACTACCAGGCAGCGGGTTCATATCAGTGATGCGGCTCCATGACGTCATCACGTCAAAATCTCGTCAGATTATTGGATCGTCAGAATTAGGATCAGTAGTTGCATGTTTAAACTTACTCAGAGTTCTCAATTTTCCTGGCAATATATACATCTTGAGAAAACCCGCGTCTTCCAGGTTTGCATTTTATCGGACCGATAAGTATACAGGAAATACTTGGTCCTTGCATAGTGTGTGCTTGGGAAGATATTCCCCGAAAGAAGTGCGTCAGGGAAAAGATTCAGCCCCAACTCTGACTTTCATATTATCTGTGTTGAGTGCTATCATCAGTTATCTAGTGGTTCGAGTAGGTTAGGACCACTTTGTATTTCATATATAAAAGGAATTGTTTGTCGATTAATAGCTTCATTCCTCTCGTGCGTTGAAGCATCCGTATGGGCATTGGTCTCTAGCGTATAGACGACTGTGCGACTAGATTAACCGTTAAGGACTCTACGAGGCAGTACACCCTTGTAGATTGACCTTGTATATCGAGTGTACGTATAGGGTCTCTCTTGTCTGGGTTGACTAAATAAAAAGACAAAACTCCTATCTTCTTCTTGTGGATCATGTCCTTTGACGTCACAGATTCATATATCGCATTACCGTGGATAAAAGAGCCAAAGAAAAGGGGTACACAACGTGAGCGTGGTAGCTGTGTGCACGGAAGTTACATTAATGTAATGGGACTGACACAACAATCCCA